>PVIA01007793.1:0-78947 GCA_004024845.1 Tonatia bakeri
GAGTACATGTGTGGGGCAGGAGGTTAATGGGAATGCTCCAGGCCTTCTGCTCAATTTTGCTGTGAACCTAAAACTATTCTAAAAAAATCTACTAAAAATTAGTAAGGGGCAATATTTGTATTTTTACAAAACATAGTTTTTATAGTCCATAACAGAATAAAACATACATTAGAGGAGTGAATTAAAAACAATGCTATCATTTTTAAGATAAAGTTTAAGTCAAATCAGATTAATAATACTATCTGCATTTATATAATCTTAACAATTTAGTTATTTTTCTCATGATTGTACTCTGAACACTTTTTTGGGGGTTTGAATTATTATTGTTTCCATTTTATAGGCATTGAAAATGAAATACAATAGTTTCCTTTAACTAAAGCAAACTAGAAAGCGAAGAGTCTGAATTCAAGTTCTCTGCTTATTTCATGTATTGCTGTGTGTGTCCTGCTCAGGAGAGAAGTCTGGAAATACTTCTAATGTTATCCAGCAATTAAATGAACTCTTAAAAACCTGAGGGTCCAATGGAAATCTCTTAGCGCATGTAATTAGTCAAGAAGCCAAATAGCTTTCCTTTCCCTTGGGGGTCTCCTATTCTGTCTCATTGTTTCAAATTCTGTTGATAGGTTGTTCTATGCCATTTTATGACCCCTTTGTTTCCTTCTCAGTATTTTACCAGATGATTACAACAGCTGACAAAAATCAGGCACAACCAGAAGGGTTGTGCTGTGAGTTTTGACCTTAACAAGTATCCCTTTACTATTAATTAAAAAAATGTTTTTGGAAATATATTTCTGCCAAAATGCAAAATTGATTTAGTATGTACATGAGTTTCTGTGTGATACATCCTAATACATCAATAAGAAAAAATCTTACAACACCATTACCTAAAAAATATAAATGCCTCACTGTTACTGCTGTGGTATGTAACTCTTTTCCTACCACCAATCATGGTCAGAAGGAATTAGGTTACTTAAGTCCATGATGCCAAAGTACATTTTGTTTTAGCATCTGCAAGAAACTGGCATAGAGTCCTTGAAAGATACAGTGTGTTTTGTTTCGGGAAAATAAGGAAAGAGTAATACGTTGTTGCTGATTGTGTTTTCTATTTAATCACATGTTAAAAGAGAACCTTGATCGTTCCTTAATGAATTTCACATACTAGTAAATAAGACCTTGGCAGAAGTTGGAAGTGTAACATAAAGGTCTACTAAAACCATCCTGTCTTATTTTAATGCATTTATGTGTAATTCATACTTCATTATAAAATCATTCAGGACAAGTGCTAGACAAATGAATGCAACAGGTGTTCACTGGATTGTTCCAGACAAAGCAGGATGTGTGGCTCTTTGTGGCCAGGAAACACTTGATGACAGTACACTTGGCAAGTGGCAAAACTCAGAAAGCAAGAGTTGGATGGTGTGCCCGATGATGCTGGCGTTAGGGCTTCTGTCTTTTCACGTAATCCTGGAGACTTTGCTGAACATGGAGGCACTGAATTCATTTATTTATATGATTACTATCTCACTCTAAATGTTATTTGTGATTGCTTAAAAAATATATTTTATATATAAATAGAAAATTAGACAATCTTTATTTTTCCAACATAATACAAACTGATCTGGATAAGGTTAAAAAAAAACTGAATGGGCTTTTTTTCTCTGAAATTCATTGTGAATTTTGCTTGGTGACTAGTTAGAATATTTCTGCATAGGAATGTGTGAGTTTCCAAATAACAAAATTGATAACCAATGTTAAGTGCCATGTGTGAGCCTAGTTTTCCTAATAGAAATCTATCAAACTTTGTGCACTGCTTAAATGTAAAAAGATAATTTTGAAGAGGTGCATGCCTTTTATTTGTTTACTCACATCTTGTCTTGTTCCATAAGTATTTGGGGCAAACACATACATCTATGTAATTTTATAGTATTAATTTTCTATGCAAATAGAGTAAGAGAGATGATAGTTATTACTCAGAATTAAAATTGAGGTTGGAAGACAAATTATGGAATCTGGCCCATTTCTCAACACCTTCATTCCTTTATTGAATATGTACTATACTTCAACAATAGAGACTAAAAATATATTAGTTTTATAAGTTCCCTAAAGCAATATCAAATTTTTTAATGCTATACTAAAATTGATTTGGTGAACCAGGATAAACATAGATTTAGTAACAGACTAATTCTTGATTCATTTAAGAATGAGATGGAAATATCCACACCAGCTTTTGGTTGATCAGTTTATTAAGTTTCATAAGAGTACCAGTATTTTCATATAATAGGATTGCTATGGTTGAACTGTTCCTTCAAAAAAACAACAAAAATAGGATGTTAAAATCCTAATTTTTGTACCTCAGAGTGTGGCCTTAATTGGAAATAAGATCATTGCCAAGGTAATTAATTAAAATGAAGTCCAACTAGAATAGGGTAGGCCTTTAAGGCAGAGATTGGAGTTAGGCTGCCACAATCCAAGGAATGCCTAGGGCTACCATAAACTGGAAGAGGCAAGAAACGATCCTCCCCGAGATGCTTTTGTAACCATAAAAACCGGATTTCAGCCACCTGGTGCTTTGAATTTACATGACCAGTCATTTGTGTTGAAGGAAACAGTTTTTTATTAACAGGGTTCCAACACTGGGAGGGTTGAGAGCACCCTGCTTTGAGCCCCTCTCCCCCACAAGACCCAGAACTGTCCTTGCTCCCCAAAAGGCTATGAGCCAAAATCGTGCTAAGAAGTTCCTCATTTACTTGTCTGTTCTTAAGCAGGTCATGCAAACAGATCACCACCCTCTCTGGAACATGCACGTGCGAGTTTCAGAAGTGCCATCTTCTTGCAGCAGCTCTCTCCCCCAGGATCTGGGGTGTGCTGCTCTCAGGCTCCAGGTAGCTGTGCCAGAACTGTGTGCCATGCTACATTGGATCCTGTGTCCCAGATGTTGGGGCCCAGGGAGACACACATCTCAGCATGGGACTTGGCCTCCCATAGTGGGCCTCCATCCACTCGGAGTCTAAGTCCCTGGTGGGCCCAGCAACTCCTGGGTCCACCAGTGAAAAAGAGAGAGCAAGAGTGAGGCTTTCAGCCATTAAGTCCTGCTCCCTTTAAAACACCCAAAATAGATAATGCCAGACTAGTTTCAGAATATGCCATTCAAAGGTACTATCCTTCAGAAATGCAGAAGTACCTAAGAGTGTGGCCTTAATTGGAAATAAGATTATTTCTGCTTCTCAGCATTCCTGGTCACAGTTCAGCTTCAAGCATGTCTCACAAGTCCATGTGCTTCAGCCTGAGTCCTTCTCAGAGTGTCCATTTCTCTCCTCTGGAGCTGCCTTTACTCCAGCCATCAGCTCACCAGTGTGTCTGTGTGCTTGGCCAGGAAGATCCCCAGCAGCTCCAGCAGCTCTACCCCCTTGCCATCCTCTACAGGCAGACCTCCTGACCTCTAGGCAGACTTCTCAGCAGGCCTCCAGACAAACAGGCCTCCCATCAAACCTCTAGACCTCACATCAGACCTCCTGATCCAATTTTAAATACTCAGATCAGAACTTCCTGCATGGCTGAATATCCAGCTCTTCCTATGGTGTGTTAGTATCTGCCATTTTGGTCAGCTCCCCCATGTCTTTGACTCTCTTTCAGCTGCCATCTTTAGTCAGAGCAAGAGTTCCCAGCCACATACAGGCAGCTAGGGTGGGCATGCACCCTCACAGCTCACACAGGTGCTGCATGAGCTTCCCCCTCCCACCCCCAGCCCCCACCCCCACCCTCAGCTATGTCATGAGTCACTGACAGCACACATTCTCACAGTCACACTCACAATTTGCCCCAGCAGCAGCAGCCTTCTTCCTTCAGGAAGGCATGGGCTGTTAATCTGCCTGTGTTATGCAATGTGCCTCAAATGCTGTACTTTCTGCTTTTGGGGAATTTTTCCCTTTCTCCCTCTGTGTCTTTTTGCAGGATTAGGGTTTTTTCTCCCATTTTCAGGGGACACATGCTCTGTACCGTGTTACACTTTGGAGAAAGCATAGCCTTGTCTTCAGCTTGATGTTTGACTGCTAGCCTCCAGATCTGTAAGAGAATAAATTTCTGTTTTTTTAAGCCACCCAGTTTGTGGTATTGTGTTACAGTAGCCCTCAGAAAACTAATACAGGTATAAAAAAATATTTAAATTAAAAAATAATCTATTTATATATGACAAATATATTTCAATTTAATTTTAAATGACAATTTTAATGTATTCTATTTTTATTTTTACCCAGAGTTTGCAAACACAAAGCCCTTTCATCTTTGGCATTTCAAGATGGTGACAGCAGAATCACATCTTTAGGGAGGGGTGCTGCTTAGTATGGTCAACTGAATTTATCTCATGCTTTTTATAGAATGCTTTCCTTTTATGAATTCTTCTGTTTTCAACATTTGCACAACCACAGATCTCCAACCACATTAAGAGTTATCCTATTTTCAGTTATGTTGCATAACACATATTACCAAACATTCTTTTCTTTAATTCTCATAATCACATACAGGAGAACACAAACAATTTAAAGAAATTACACTCTTGTGAATCCTTTTTCTAAAATTAGATTTGCCTTATTTTCAGAGGTTTATATTTATATATGCACAAACATTTAACAGAAATATATGTTTTTGTAACAGTGGTTGATCAGATCTATTTAACTTTAAATTTAACCAATGCTATATTACTAAAAAATGAAAACTGTGCCTTGTATATCTCTCTGTATATTTATCTTTGAAGTGATCTTTGGATTAAAATTAATTCAACATTTGCCTAACATGTAAGGGAGCTCCATGCAGTAACTATTTACTTATTATCAACTGGCCTTGAAGACTTGGAGGTGGTGAAGAAATGTGTTCACATCTAGAATCCTGACTCTAACTAGAGGAACAGCTGAGCTGTTGAAATACATGTGAGCCACATGTGTGACCTGAGACAGAAAAACAATTTTTTAAACAATTATATAATTAATTCCTAATGAAACAATAGACATGTTGCCACCATGAACAAATGTTTCAAGGAATTAAAATAATGAACACATTATTCAATAATGGATCTTATACCAGGTTATGCATATACTCTTCTTGATATTATGTGGGAAAGTAGTCCTTAATACTAGTAGGGAAGGTCACCAAGAAGAAGTGAATGCTGGTTTGACCCTGTCCTGAGCTTGGGATTTGTATTGCCTTCCCAGAACTAGAAGTCGCCCAAGGATACAGCCTTAAGATAAAATAATTTAAAAAAATAAATAAATAAACTAGAAACAAAATCAGTAAAAAATAAAATAAAATAAAATAAAATAAAATAAAATAAAATAAATTGTAAAAGAAAGATAGAAATGTTTTGATGAGACTATCCAGACTAGGTGAATGACAAAACCTAGTTAAGGCCTCCTGTGTACATGACTGGCTCCAGTTAAGGCCTGCATAAAAGCTTTTAACATTATGATGGGTGGATGGGTGTGAAAAACTCCTTGTCTTGTTACCATACAAGACAAGCCTTCTGAGGAAGTTCCCTTGTTTATTAAGCCAGCTACCAAACAATCTGTAGTGTCCTGACTATTTTCTTCAGGCCCTCCCTACCTGCCTATATAGGAACTGGTTTCAGATCACACTACGGAAGCTCCAAGACAGGTTTGCAAGCAACAAACACGTGTGGCGGGGGGATGTATTGACAATTTCATTAGTAATTTTTTCTAAAAATTATTCCAAGTGTAGGTGAATTTTTTTTATTCTTTCAAAGCAATAACAAAAGAATGAGCTCTAGAGACTTTTTTCACAAACATAATATATTATTTGCTGAGAGATATATCACCTTGTATAGTAGGCAGAATAATGGCCCTCTGAAGATAATTATGTCTTATTATCAGGAATCTGTGAATGTGTTGCCTTGTATGGCAAAAGGACCTTGCACTTGTGATTAGGCTAAGAACTTGAGATATCTTACTGAACTGCCTGGATATTTATGTAAACTGGGTCTGTGAAACTGAGGAACCTTTCTAAGGTATGGTCATAGACAGAGAGGTATGGCTATGAAAGGATGGCAGAGAGATGCGACTTCGGTGACCTTGTAGCTAGAGAAAGGGGGCGAAGGGGCAAGTGACACAGGTGGCCTCTAGAAGCTGGGAAAGCTAAGGTAACAATTTCTCCATGATACCTCCAGGAAGTAATGCAGCACAGATGACACCTTGATTTTAGCCATTGAGACCTATGTCAAACCTTCTGAACTATAGAGTTGTAAGATAATAATGGTGTGTTATTTTAAGCCACAACATTGATAATAATGTAGCACAGCAGTCGTAAAAAAGCTAATTCACCTCAGTTGATACTTAAATTTTAGTACCTGATTCTTCTTTTTTTTTAAATTCTCACATGAGGATGTGCTTATTGAGTTTAGAGAGAGAAGAAGGAAGACAGAGAGAGAGAAAGAAAAAGAAAGTACCTACATGAGAGACGAACATCAATCTATTGCCTCCTGTATGAGCCCCAGCCAGGGATCAAATCCACAAGCTAGGTATGTGCCCTGACCAGAAATTTAACCTGCAGACTTTTGGTTTATAGGATAATGCTCCAACCAACTGAGATACCAGACCAGGGAATACCTGATTATTCTTTAAATATACTTCATCAACTTAAATTAATTATTATCTATTTTGTTGAAGTTATGGTCACAGTGACTAGTGTGTAATTTAGGAAAATATTATTTTGAGCTCATCTGCCAAAAACTAGTAGGATATAAAAACCTTTGGCCATAGAGTATAACATTTATAAATTATGCAATAACATTTAATTATGGTTGCAGAACTACTGGTAACCAATCATTTAGAGGCTGAGTTTCAGGAATTGGAAAAACTCAATTTCAGTGAGACTGTGAAATATTTTCTCCACTGGGATAATATCTAAGAAATAAAATACTGCACGCTGCTTAGCTCCCTGCATACGTTGGTATTTATAACATGGGGCACTAATACATTGAGCGTCCATCAGGGGCAGCAATGTGGATTTCTTTTCCTATGACAACCCACATACCCAGATGAAGTTAGCTTAACAGAAACATGTTCATGTGCATGTACATCCATTGTATCATCAGCAAGCACTTGGCCTACTGTCCTTAAAAGAGAAATATAAAATATGCTGTGCAGGGGAGGGGTCAAGAAAAGAGCATTGGGTATTGCAGGTCATCTTTTCATTTAACCATAATATATATCAAGAGAGAATCCGGATTACAGCTAGGTGATCACTACTAGGCAAGGCCATGGCAGAAGCTGAAAGTAAAAAAAGTGAAGTTCTACAAAACCCATTCTGACTGATTTTAATGTTACCTTTAATTGTATTTATTTTTAATTCATACTTTGTTATAAAAGTGAATTATTTCAGGTTGGCATTTTAAACAGGACAGAACTCAGGCACAGCAGGTGTTCACTGGGAATGTCCTACCAAGCCAGCATATGTGGTTCACCCTGAATATGAACCACTCTATTACAGATCCCTTCTCAAGCAGAGATCCTCTGCAAGCAAGAGTTACATGCTTACATGCTGTGCCTAGGAACGTTTCACAGAAAGGTTCCTTGCAGTGCTGTACTGGTAAATGCTTAACAACCACTGTTTGTGGGTGGGAAGATCTGACTTACAGCATTTGCCAATTTCTATGGTGTAAATTGTTCTACAATGGACAATTTCAAGCTTCTGAACTAAAGTTAGTGAATATGGAGCTGGGAATTGCTGCACTCATGCACCCCAGTTGGTAGGAGCTGATTCCAGCTCACCACTAGCTGTTTCAGGAATGACACAGAAAAAAGTACAGAGGCAGAGACATAAATGACTGGCTTCTAAGGACACCAGCAATGAGCACTACAAACTGGAAATTAGTTCTTTTTTCTCTGGGTAAAAAAGAACACCTCTGGCTCACAGATTCTAATGTGATTCTTCTGAGGGTATGGGGAGAGTAGTTGGTGGAGGGATTTTTGAAAGTTCATTTAGTTAAATATTAAAATATTATGTTATTTTAATATTATTATAAATTCATTTGAAAAGCTCAAAGATTCTTTTGTTTTGTGGTTATTGTGTGAATTTAAATTTTGGGTGACCATAGCTTTTGGGGTGGAAATATTCTATTCTCCCTACATAAGGAAATCTATGGAGCAGAGGTGAACTTAGAAGGAGTCATGTGTCTTCTCTCCCTGCTGCCCAGCATCAACCAGATTTTAGAATGTTTGACCTTTTGAACAACTACTTTATAATTCATTCTAATTTTTTTTTTGGCAGTGGCATTGCATGTGTTTATAAGAAAGAGACTTCTAAATTTTAGTTGTACTTTCCTCAAGGTCAACTGTCAAACATTACTCTAATGAATCAGTGAATGGATGTTAAGGTGTGAATCTTTGTATCTCTCCAAAATTGGGCCTTTGGGAAGGAATTAGAGCATGATGGGTGGAGCCCTCATGAATGGAACTTATTTAAAATACCCAGAGAGCTCTCTCAGCCCTTCTGCCATGTGAGGACACAGTGAGAAGATGGCCATGTATGGACTATGAAGTAGGCCTTCAACAGACACCAGACCTTTTGGAGCCTTGATCTTAGACTTCCCAGCCTCCAGAACTGTGAGAAATAAATGCGTGTTTAAGTCACCTAGTCTATGATGTTTCTGCTATATAGCAGCCCAAATGGACTTAGACAATGAATCACCAAAAATTTCCAATTTTAAACCTTTTAGAAAACTGAAATTACTGATCAAAAGCTTGTAAGCAGAGAAATGAGAATGCAAATGGTGCATATAATTGAATTTTGAAAATTTTGCTTTGGTCATTCAGAATATGTTATTCATGAAAATGTTTTTTGATAGAACTTCAATTTTTCATTTGAAAATTTATGTGCTGAACCAACATAGAATAAAATTGAGAATATCTAAATATCATGTAAATGAATTTGACAAACCATTTAAAAGAATTATAATTAGTGAAAACTTAATTTGACAAGTCTTTAAAACTGTATTTTAAAGAAAGAGCTTTTGATTAGATGCAAAAAGACAGTATCTGTGAAAATATTTGGTCTGAAATAAATATAAATTTCAATGTGAAAAGACTAAATTTTGAGAATAGCCTCTATTTAGAATATTCATCAAGCTTGCATATATGTACTTTAATATCTATAGAAATGGTATTTCCTCAATTAAACATACTATAATTTAAAGAGAAGTCACTTGAATGTATGGTTATAGTGATTTTTAATGAAGTAATTAATAATAATATAATTTAAAAGGTATTTTCATAAAAATGCCAATACCTGAAATTAGAGAGTGAATTAGAGCTTAAAGTATATGAGCACATGCCAAGAATAACTATTCTCTTCATTTTATTTATAATGTATAAGTAATAAGAATATTTTAAACTTGATTTTAATGAATCTAGTATATATGAATTTTATTTTTTAGAAAGACTGTTATATGTGAATTTTTGGAATAAAATTATTTGAAGAGTAAACCAATATTATGAAGTCAACTGGTCAACCCATAAATAAATATTTTAAAACACAAATTAAATGTTTAAATCATTTTTTGCACCAGATTTCACTCTCAGAATAGTCTCAGTTTAGATGACTTATCAAGGTTTTTGTTACTCTAGGACACACTGACCTGTATTACCCTTCAGTTCAGGATAATCTCCCTTTCCTACCTCACTAATGGCAATAGCACTCTCCAATATGCTACACACTTCCCTGTCCTCTTCACAGATTCTGACCCATCAACTACTACCCCTTCACATCCTCTAGTATGGCTTACTGTTTTGTTTTGTTTTGTTTCTAATTTTTATTTTATCAAGCAAAAAGGAAAAAGAACTCTGTGACATGGACAACTGTGGTGATTATGGGGAGAGGGTAAAAGTGGGCTAAATGATAATGGAAAAAAATATTAGACTTGAATTTAGAAAATATTAGAAAAAGTTGTTGACTTCAGGTAGGTTCTGTTTTTTAGTTACCAGAAGGAACACATTGAGTATAGATTTAGAAGAGGGAAAATGAAAATGTAGGTCAGTCATGGAAATTAACATCTTATATAGAATATTACTTATCTGTAGTCATAAATAATTCCTTACTTCCTCTGTACTCTTTCCATTTTCATAGTTTGCTTTTTTCCCTTAATTTCTACAACATTTCCCCTCTGCCATCTCGGGCTTCTTGGGAGTGTCCCAGTCTGGAATCATAATTCTGGTTTATAAGAATTCTATTTTTAATTAGCAATATTTTTACTGTTTTATTATGGATTATTTGAGTAATATTTTAGTTAAACAATTGGTAGATAGAATCTGCTGAAAAGAGAAGGGACTTACAATGTTCCAGCAGAACCATAGAACCAATGTGAACAGTTACAATAGTTGGTCTCACGGAGAAGCCTTGACAATTTAAGGTAGAATACTCAGGATTGCCTTTAGTATAATGGAAATATACTCAAACTTATCGACAGTCAATTTTTGTGGAAGAAATATATCCTGTCCTCATAAAATCATTAGAAAATTCATCATCAGCTTTCTGTTTATATGCTGTTATAGCAGATTTTTTGTATTGTAATATTTGTGTATATGTCTGTCTTTCCCACTAGACTTTGAGTTGTTCAGGAATTGAGATTTTATTAATCTCTATATTCCCAGGACCTAGTATAGTCTGGGCACAATATAGACACTCAACTAGTAATTGCTGAATGAATGAATCATGAATTCAATCATCTACAGATTCTTATATCACAAATACCACAGATGTTTGAAGCTATAATGAATTATGTGCCTCATTGTCACATGGTCTGTTGCAAGCCATTTGTCATAGGGAAGATTTTCTTTTGTTTCATTAGCATTATTGAACAATATCCATACAACTTCCACCAATCTTTGACCAAGACCTTACCCCATACGATTTAAACATTTATTTAGTATTTTTTCCTCATATCCAGTAACTCTGTAACACAAACTACAATGTCATTTAAAGTATAAAAACAGTAAAAAGGAAAATAATAACCTTTCAAAGTTTCAAAATGCATTAGAGATCAATCACCTGGTACAATGTCCTCAATTAATAAATGAATCAACTCTTACCCAGGGAAATTTAATTCATCCAAGCTCACATAATAGTTCGAGATGATGCCAACACTGGTGGGGGTTGGGGGTGGCAAGTCTCCTAAACTGCTTTTTATCTATGATGTCTGAAGTTAACTTCAGTTTCAAAAGGAAACTAAACAGAAGCAGAAATCAAAACTACTGAAGAAAAAATTAGGGTAAAAAGTACTTAAGGAGTCAAATTTACTTTATGCAATAGACTTACTTTGCAACATTTATATATAAAACTGCTTTTAAACTTCTTTTACATTAAATAAGCCTTGGAAATTTGAAGGAATGTTGCTTTAGGCTGGCTTCCCCAGAAAATAGACTTGGAGCATTTGAAATTTGCATACTGCAATTTATTGAGGACTCCTCTTAGAGCAACTGCTCTTAGAAAACACCTGTTTTTGAGGGACCTCAACTGGGCAGAAGCAGAAGTTAAATTCTGGTGCAATTGCAACAGAGATTTAGCCAATTCAATGGGTGCTATGGAGCTCGGACGGCCCTTCAGAGTTGTCCTGAATTAAGGCAAGGGGCTTGAGGTTTGTACTACCAAGACAACTAATCAATGGATGCAAGCTGAGGGCAATTCCTGGGAAGGGAATTATCTATGAGACTTCAGAAGCCAGTCTTCCTAGCAGCTGAGCTAATAAATATGTCAGTCCTAAAGAGGAATCTGAGCAATGCACCATAGTACTCACTATTGCCACGCCTTATGCCATTCAGAATACTCCCTGCCTGGGAGCATTTACTCTAGGATTCAAACTTCTTCCAGAAAAACTTATGATAAAAATAGTTAGTGGAAGGAACTACATCTTCCGCTACAGCTGGTCAGGGGACCACAACTGATATTTATTATTTCCCTCTTCCACCACCATTGTAGATTCATTTCTGTTGAAAAGAGTGGTTTAAACCCTCTTTCCTGATGGGAAAGTGTCCCTAGTGATATGCCTACTCTTGCTACTGCACAATTATTTTCAAAATTGAGCAAAGGAACACCAAGAGATGATCTATTATATCACCTGAATGTGAAACATATCCCTCCTAAATGAATTCATGGTATATAATAGTACCCACTCTATCTCCTCCAAGTGATAACAATTAATTTACCTGTCAGGGTAGTGATTCTTTCCATGTTTGCTGGTCTCTTGGTGAAAGAAGCCCAAAGCAATGAAGTAGCAGCCATAGCTTAAAGTGTGATGGAATAGTTGCTGTGTTCTCTAGTGGAAGTACAGCTTTGTGAGAATCAGGATCTGTAGACCCAGTGATCAAAAGTTATGGGGATGAGGGTTGGAAAACACAAATTTCCCAAATGAGTTATTAGGAATAATGCTATATGGGGCTATTCCTTCCCCTTTATTGTCAGAACCATAAATTTGTGTTACATACATAACACCAGGTAATGATTGATTTAAAGTATATACTGCATTTGGGGGAAGGAGTTCCAACATTAGAGAACATCATCTCTAAATCAGTGTTACAGATACACTTTCAAATGGACATTTCACTGCTCAGCTATGCTGAAAAACTTGGGTAGTATAGTGGGGGGCGCTCCGCCCATAGGGCCTGCCCCTCCCCCCCCCCACCACTGCCTGGGCCACCATGGGTAAGAACAAGTCTACTAAGACATGATCTGCTTGGGGAGGAAAGGTGGCCAATCTCTCAAAGGAGAAGGGCCAGGAACCTGTTCCTCAATGGGCTTTTATTGGGTTTAATTTGCACAGGAATACAGGCTGTATACGTAAAGCTCATCAATCATTTTCAGACAGTAATGATCAAACAATAGATAACATTAAAAGAACTCTGAGCACTTATTTTGCATCAGGGTCAGATAGCTACTGGGCCATAAAACTTTGAGGAACAAACTCACTTCCTGCTTGGATTCTTATCATTTAAATTGAGGGTATTAGCAAAGTAGGTGTCATAGGATTTTATGTATTCTTTCTTAGGTCTGATCGTTCTAGGGAACCTGCCTTTTCTAACACAGGGCAGCACCCAACTCTGGCATTGTTTCAGCCTTAAGGCATTGTTTCAGGCTTAAGTGAGACAGGGGAAGTAAGGCAGCCAAGAGATTAGGAGACTTCTGCCAGACAGAATGAGGACTAAGGCTATGTCAAAGCTCAGGGGCAGGGTCCATCACCCCCATTTCCATAGGCCCCTAAGTCCTTCCATGAGGGCCCCTTCATGACCATGCCTGTCTTAGGTCATCCTTCCTTTGAGGAATCTTACCCATCATTGGCTAACCAGTCATCCACCTGGGGCCAAGCAGGGTGAAGTGAAAGGGGGCAGAGGCAGTGCCCCTACCAGGGAGATAAGCTTTGTTTCCTTAGTGGTTTATGGTCCCAAGTTCTTTTTACTCAGCCTTAGCCATGAGGAGTTATAGTTTCTGAACCAGGCAGGGTGGTTCCCAACAGTATAGTATATGATAAGACCAATGACCAAGTAGTCATACATCCAAAGTCATAATACAAAGTGCATGCTACAAAGTGTATTCCTTGATCCAAAACAACATTAAGCAGAGTTTTAGTTGATGCAACAGTCTATAAACTCTTGGAGGGTAGAGTTGGCTGAGGCCTGGTAGGGAAGACAAACCCACCTATGTGAAGCATGTGTTGATTTAAATGAAGATGAATTGCTGCCACCAAGTAGCTTATTGGTTTTCTTGAGGGAAGGTGCTGTGTTAATGGGTCAGTATTGTTCTTTGTTCCTGGACGTCCATATTTGGCAGTGGCAGTACTAGTTTGGCCTTGCTGAATGAGAGCCCATGTTGTCGAGCACAGGCATAATCAACACCCCTGCCACCACAGCTATTTCATGTATGCCCCCTTTTGCCAAAACTGGGTAGTTGATGACCAAATCTGGCTAAAGTCAATAAGCTAAGACATTCTATATACTTGATTGTTCAGTGCTTTTTCTATAATAAATAATCTATGGAGGAAATTATCATCAATGACTCATTTTTTCTGTACATTTTTACGCTCACTCCCATAGATTCATATATATAGCTTAGTCTCAGAAAATCATTTTTTTCCTAAACATCAAAACTTTCTCCTTGAAGCCCCTGAAAAGCCCAATTCATCCATCACTGTCCATGAGCCTACATATATTCTAACCTCAGGCCACTTTTTTCCCCCACATAGATGTGCACTTCTCAAAGTTATACCCACTGGAAGGAATTCCCCTCATCTCTGTCTTTCAGGCCTACCCCTGATTTTTAGCTGGCATGTCAACATCTTATGACATGAACTCAGCCTTTTCCTCCTCCATCAGCTATTCATAATGAATTCCCCATGCTAAAGGTGCATGTTAAATCAGACTCTCTGATGAGACAATGGTAAATGATATCAGTCTCAGCCACCTGCTTAAGTTGCTTACATGTGCCCCATGGTCATGATCATGAATAATGTTGCCATGATGAATTGCCATTGGGCCTGATCAACCTATGACTAGATGAGTTTGGCAGAACCTAGTTTTGCATGGCTACTTATTGTGCATTTAGATCCTCTGTCTATCAAGACCCCTAGTATGTCATAGCTGTCAATCTATTAGAACATAATTTTATTTTTCTGCAGATGACATAGCCTTGCTCCAGAACACTAAAGGGTCCACATTGTAATTCTCTGTTTAGGTAATTCAGTAATGCCAGATAGTGATTCTTGCTTATCACAAAGATAGATACCTTTAATATCACAGAATATGTCGTGTTATCTTGAAGAAAGGGGTCCATGTAACTGGGCTACTTGTACTACAGTCACAGTCTTCTGCAGAATGCTTTTTTTGTATGTTCAACTCAAGGCTGTTAGCTTGCCAAGTAACTTGTTTACCAGGAATTGGTTTTCATTCTTAGTGGTAGGAGATAAAATATATAATAAAACGTCTTTTACTGTGGAAATGACCTGTCATGCATCAGATCACTGAAACAAACTTCATTGATGTAGCAAGTCCCTGAATCTTTATACCATTTATTGCCTATCCTCTGGACTACATGTATCTTAACAAGGCCACCAGCATAAATACTTCTATTTCACCCAGTCTGGTTCATATAATAATATTGCAATTGTGGACCGATGTGATATTATATGGATTGTCCAACTCATTTAGTTTTGTTCAGGCTTTATTTATTACATAGAGTAAGAGGATTAACATAACCATAAGATAAGATTATAAAAGTATATTTTTGTCCATTACATATGAATATCAACTGCTTCTGTTTCCCTTCCCACCATGAATGGGAAATAATGCATTTATCAGAACAACAGCTGCTTTTTGAGTACCTGTAGCCCTATATGCAGAGCCAGGACTAGAGTAAAGTAGGTAAGACACTTGCATTAGACACTAAATTTAAGGGAACACCAAAAATTCAGTAATCAAGATAAATAATATGCAATATTAAAGATCAATTTATAATGTAAAATATCAAATACAAATCCACGATGAGTAAATTATCAAAATTTTTAGTAAAGACAGAATCAATATTTCTCATTTTTCCTTTTGCCCCAAGCTCCAACATGGCTTGGCATGGTGCTGTTTCTGATTCTGTCTGTATTAAAAATTTTGTTACATCTGGCACAGCTCCTGCATTTGGAGCTTTTATTTGGTTGACTTTGTAGTAATCCATCATCATCTTCCAGGATCTAGCTGATTTTTGTTATTTGGGCAAAAATGATGAAATTAGTGGAAGATGTCATGGGAATCACCATTCCTGTCTTTTAAGACCTTAAGCAAAGTCTATCCAAAATTTTCTTGATACACTATCTTAGCCAGCTTGAGAGGCTTCTACTTGGCATTCTCCCTTCCAACAGCTCTTATTCCATAGACCAGGGGAATTTAATGCAGTCTTTGAATCACAAGTATGCATTTGAAGACTAGAGAATAGTCTAGTAAAGTAGGTGGGCTTGTGTATTCAAAGTATCCAAACTCCATTTATTACATGGCTTCTATATGCCTCCCACTTTATTTGGGAAATCATGGCGACACTTGAGACACTTGTATACCGATATCAACTCAAATCATGTGCCCTACTCTTCTCTAAATACCTGGCTATCTGCTTTCTCTGTGTATAGTTATCCAAGTAAGTGAATGTAGGACCCTTTGAGTAAAGGCTGGGAATTGTTGCAGCACAGTAAATTACCTTTGGTTTCAGGAATCCTTCCTCCTAGGGAGCTGGTCTTCTCTTCATTCAGTAGAATCTGGAGAAATTAAAATTGGCTCATATGAAACTGGGCAAGAGATTGTGACAGTTTATGGGGCAATAACCCTCAGCCTCCTATTCATCCACCTTTGAATTCTTTTGATTTTTATAGATTGAGCAATATTCCTGTCAGCTGCTAATTTGCATTTCCCTAGGTCCACCATAGTCTATCAACATCTCTTTGTTTCTGTGCGAGTTAGCCCTGCCGACTATCACTCTGACTTTGCTGTACTGCCATCTCACCTGAATTATTTCAGAATTCTCTACTTGACATTTTATCAGGGATGATTCAGACCCCCAGATGTCAATGTCAACTCTGCCATTTTTCCAATATAGTATACCTGAATCTTCTTCCATTAGTCCAGATTTTCAGAGGGGAGTTCCCACTGACCTTCATGACAATGTGGGAACCCCTCTGACATTGGAAAACAGAATGTCTTCAAGGTTTTTGTGAAACATAGCTAGTGAGTTTGCAGGTCTTATGCAGTTTATCTCCTACGGCAGGCCAAGTTCTCTGACTCCTTTTTATCTTTCACCATTTGCCATCTTAGTTTCGGCATTTGTATATCACTTAGTGAGAGCCATCACTTTCTCTCAGCTTCTAAGCACCTACCTAGTATGCTAGCACTATCTACTTTTATCCTCACTAAAATATATTACCTGCATTTTGAGAGAGTGCTTGCTTTGGTCCAGCTTATTCAAGATCTAGTCCCATACATACATGATTCCTGCCAGTCAGTGAAATTAGCTAAATTAAATTAAGTTATCTGAATGTCTTTCACATCCTGTTCTTTTTCTTCCTGAGCAGCCCCAGCTCAGGAAGAAAACTGGCTAGATTATATTGTCACTTAATACCAGTTTTTAGTTTTTGTCCTAGACTGGAGGTAGGTAGACCCTGAGGGGTGGGATGTGTTTTGTCTTTCAAGTCAGAGGACTGCATTGATTTCAAGCAAAAGAGAAAGACAGACTTTTAATATGCAAGAGCAGGCTACTTCTAAAGACTTAGTCAATACAAAAGAATCTACAGATAAGTTTTCCAAGTACACTGATGCACTAACTAACCTCACTCTAGTATTCATTTAACCATATATATATATGTATATATATATATATATATACATATATATATATAAAATCATATTGTATACCTTAAACTTATACAATTGTGAATTATATGTGTTAATTATATCTCAAAAAATCTGAGAAGAAAAGACTTAAGTCCCACTCTTTTCCAGTCAGGACTCGTGTTGGCAGAGTATATATGTAGAGGCTGTAACTCAGGCTTCTCTAGAGCTCTGCTACCCTTATAATTAAGTTCTGGGTCTGATCCTCTGCTTTTTACATGTGGCTGTAAGAGATGAGAATCTCTTCATATTCTACCAAGGAGATTCTGGTTTTCCCATTTCACTTAAATTGGTAATTAATCACCTAAGTCTCTGTTGGCCTTTTCCAGTAAACTGATGATATTCAGCAGCAGCCATCCAGTCCCATTGTCCTATATTTGCTGCTTGTTCAGAGCTTCTCAATCATCATAGTTACTGCACCTATCAGTGTGTTCCTTTCTACTGGTATGCTCACCATTGGTGAACATCTTAATACAGGGTCCCCAAGCTCTGGGCCACATACCAGTATCAGTCTGTGGCCTGTTAGGAACCAGACCACATAACAGAAGGTGACAGTGGGTGAGCAAGTAAAACTTCATTGGCATTACTGCCCTGAGCTCCACCTCCTCTCCCTCCCACCTCTCTCCACCTAGCCCCTGTCTGTGGAAAAATTGTCCTCCACAAAATGGTCGCTGGTGCCAAAAAGGTTGGGAACCACTGTTTTAACAATTGCACTGTTGCATTATACTAGGGAATGTAAGCATTCCATTCACCATCGATAGTGGGGTATACATTTTCAGCTGGCTGGCAGGTGATAAAGATCCAGAATCTTTTTAAAAAATCTATTTCCTTGAACCATCCAAATTCTGGTATCAACTGTCTTGGGTCAGGCTGGGTTTACTGTGGAGCAGAATCTGGGACAGATATTTGAATGCAAGAAGTTTAATTTGCTACGGATCAATACCTGTGAAGAAGTAAGACCTGCAGGAATAGACAGAGGAAGAAGTTAAGCTGCAGTGCTAATATAACAAAAGATTTAGCCAATTCTATGGAGACATCTGAAGCTTCAATGATTCACAGCTGTTTCCTCAAAACACAGGGGTCACACATTTTATTCCCAACACAAATCAGTTAATATATGTGAGCTGTCCTGGGGGTGGGGAGGAGGTATAAACATGGGTGAGGCAACTCCCTTTGGTTGACAGCAATTCCTGAAGGTGGATTTAGCTATGAACAGTCTATAGGTAACTTTTGTGACAGTCAGGGATTTGATCCCTGAAAGGGGATATGGGTGACACACTCCAGTATCCACTATAAATAACTTGGTGGAAACTTTTTACTAAAGTTATAATCTCCCAATTAATGATATCTGTACATCTGTCTCCAAGTGGGGAATTTGTTTAAAGGATAATATGCATATCTTAAGCTACTTTCTTAAAAACAAATAAAATATGACCAGGAGTAAATCAATTTTAATTTACAATATAACCCCTCAAAGCTATAGGGAAAAACCTGTCTGCCCTATAATAATAATGTTTTAAAAATGTCTTTATGTTTTTCAGGGGTAAGAACAATAAAATAACAGAGCTCTACCAATGAAGACAGTATGCAAGAAATTCTGTAGTTTGAATCTCCTTTTCTTTTTTGTTAATTAGTATGTTTTCATTCATATTCCCAAACATATAAGCATTTAAAATGGAAAACCCCACTCATTATTGGAATTTAAAATGCATTTATATGGAACAAAATAAAGTTTTAAAGAGAGTAATGGATTGATTTTTTTTTTTTGAAAACCTCCTTTTTCTATGAAAAAAAACACTTTCTAGGATTAACCACTGAAACTATTAGGCTTTTTAAGAAGCCCCTGAGAGCTGAGAAAACCTAAATATAAAGGCAGGAAAAAAAAAGAAATACAGTTTTCTAAGTCAGAAACTTGTTTTCTAAATTCTAAGTAAAAATTTATGTGTTCAGATGATATATCCCTCACACTATCCTAAAAGCATTCTCACATGACCTGTTAATTTCATGAAGTTAGATAAATTGTCTATGATATATCTTTATGCTTTGCTGCCTTCTCAAGTGCCCAGAGTCTCTAAGGTTATAAAAAAGTGTTGGTGATTGTACTTGCAAGATTTAGTCTAAGCCTCCATGAAAAAATGATGTATTTCCAGTCCTCACATGTTACCTAATATGAAGTGCAATTCCATTACAAAAGGTAGAAAAAAATAGACATAATGCCATCCTCCTTAACTGAAAAAAAAAGCACCTTATTCTATTTAACTCCATCACCATCCAAACTTCTTCTTCCTCTTCCACTTTTTTAGACAAAGGTCCAATATGTATCAATAAATGCAAAATGATAATGAAGGAAGAAAAAGAAACAAGAAACAGTAGGCAAACCTAAAGAAGGAAGAGTCTACCATCTATTTTGTTCCCCCCAATAAGTTGTTGTGTAAAAAAATTCTCACACCCTATAAATATATGAAGCATCCTTCAGATAGAAGAATAGATAAAGATGCTCTCTGCACTTAGTGGGGACCAGAATAACCTAAACTCAGTAATGCCCAGGGAGATATCCAATGCCATCTAAATTCTGGGACCTCCTGTCTCAGGCCCCCATGCTCAACAGTAATGAAGAATCAGGTGGCCCAATTCCCTAAAAGCAGAAGTGTTATTTAAACATCAGTTGAACAAACCACTCTACCCAAAAATTCAGCTCAGCAGAGTGATCCAAGCTGTCTACCACAGTATGACTGGGGTTGAGAATTCAAATCAAAGTGCTTTTAAATAGAAGGCATTTATTCTCTTCCTGCCTCAAAATAAGTGGCCTTTCTGACTATCCTGGTTGACTCTAGAGGCTGGGGAGGCAAGAGAACCCTTGCACACAGTAAGGACCAGGGGGTATAGCTATACCCAGACTCTGGGTTCTAGTTCTCCTAACTGCAGGGTTTTATTGTCCACAAAGTTAACCAAATAGTGGCTAACCACTGATAAATGAGGTATTAGGGAAGCTGGTTCTTGAAGTCTGTGTCAGGTTTGAAGAGAGAATTCTCAGATAAGTAATATTCAGCATACTGCATTGGAAAAGATTTAAATAGTAGAAATAGCATTGACTGGTGTAGTTCAGTGGGTTGGAAGTTGCAAACCAAAAGGTCACAGTTCAATTCCTAGTCAGGGTACATGCCTGGTTTGCAGGCCGGGTCCCTGGCTGGGTGTGTGTGAGAGGCAATTGATCAATGTTTCTCTTGCCCATTGATTTTTCTCCCCTTCACTTTCTGCCTTTCTTCCCCTGCTTCTAGAAAACAAATAAATAAAATATTTTAAAATAAATAAATATTAGAAAGAAAACAATGAAATTATAAACTATTCAGCATGCTCAAATGTAGGGAAAGAAGATTTCAGCTTTTGTTCTGAAACTTTAAGAAGAAAAAGAAGTTTGGATAAAAATGGAAGCAGAGTAAGCAAAAAATAGATGTTAACAATTATTAATGATAACAAGGGCTGACAAAGACTACTTTTAGAGGAATTATTATTATGAATTATTAATTATTACTATTATTATTATTTTGCCAAGAGCTTTAGAAAACGGCCCCAGTCAGCTAAGTTCAGTTGATGCTGTCTGCACTCTTGGTTGACTAAGCTGCATGAACAAAGCATATCAGGACTGCCAGACTCTGCTTAACACTAGTTAGAAATCCACAGCTACTCAAGGTCAAGCATATGATCAAGAGGTGGAAAGTAGGGATTCTTGAACACCCACCAGTGAGAGGACTGCATTTCCTGAACCCATGGGGATAATTATACTGTGAAAGTTCAGGACCCTTGATATAAGCCAGTGCTTAAAGTCACCCCCATCATGTAAAGAATAAAGAAGCACATTCTTCAGACAGACTGCTATGGAACAAGAGCATAAATAAGACTGTTGCAATCAGTGACATATTGGTAAATCCCTTCCTTATATGATATATGCAAGCAAGGTACTTTTTCTGCAGGTAGGTACTATAGACTGAATATTTGTGCCTGCCTGCAACTCCCAAATTCATATCTGCAACATAATCCCCAATGTGATAATATTGGGAGATGGGATCTTTGGTCGGTGATTAGGTCATGAAGGCAGGACCCTCCTGAACAGGATTGCTGACCTTATAAAAGAGACCCCAGAGAACTCCCTTAGCCCTTCTGCTAGGTAAAGATATGGTAAGAAGACAGCCATCAATGAACCAGAAAACAAGTCCTAACCAGACACCAAATATATATCTTGATCTTGGATTTCCCAGCCTCCAAAACTGTGAAATCAATGTTTGTTTTTTTTAAGCAACCCAGTCTTTTTATTATAGGAGCCCAAACAGATAAGGGAGTCAGAACCATAATGTGTAGTATTTGCCAATATCCATTGTTTATGTAACACACCACAGCCAATTTCAAACTACCAATATTTTAACAACTGACGTGCAAAATTTCTTAATATTTAATATTTGGCACCTGAGAACCAGTAAAAATCAGTTCCCCTATGTCACAAATACAGCCTTGATCATAATAAAAGATGTGGGACACAGAAATAATGTTTTGGACCACATCAGTCTAAGCATATTTTCCTCTTTTATAAAGCAGAGGTATTGGAAATAAAATTGTAAAAAGAAAAGAAAAAAAAACACTATCTATAGAGTCTTATAGAATTGTATTTATATATTAGTGCTGAGTTAAATGTTAGGAGGAAAGTTTGTGTAGCCCCAATATAAGATGTGGATGCATTCAATTTTATCTTCTTTGCTATATTTATAAAGTCCTAAGTTAAAGAACTTTGTTATAGGAATAGACATGAAGGTATATCTGAGCTACATAGACTTGTACTGACAACTGTCATCCATCATCTTACACTAAAATAAACAGGTGAGGAAAGTAGCAACCTTTCATCAGGGTGTAAAATACATCAGATTTTGGATAATGTTTCTGATTTATGCAATATTACTTTGAAATGATAGTTTTTGTTGATAAATGTATAGGAATGTATCTATGTATATATTAACTTATATAAAATAATTCAAACAAGTTGTAACTTACTGGTAAGTATGTTTGGTTTTATTATGATGTACACTTGCTGATCCCTGTAACCTTCAAAGAGAGAAACCTTACATTAAAAATACACCTTTGAACCAAAAGACCAGAAATAGCAATAACGTTGCCCTTCAAAACCACTTGGCTCATTTGACTGAGCATCATCCTGCAAAGCAAAAGGTCACTGGTTTGATTCTCATTCAGGGCACCTGCCAGGCTTGTGGGTCTGTCCTTGGTTGGGGTGTGTGCAAGAGGCAATCAACTGATATTTCTCTCTCACACATTGATATTTCTCTCCTTTTCTTTCTTCCTCCATATCTCTCTCTCTATAAATAAATAAAAACTTATAAACAATAAAAAATAAAAGCACTATAATACCTAAAATAGACCCCAAAAGTCCTAACTTTAAGGAAACAACAAAGAAACAGGGCTGAAAGCTTCAGTTGTTTTTCAAACTGTTATGTTTGTTTTTTAAATTTACTTTTAAGATTTAACAATACTTTAGGTTGCATTTTATAGTTGATTTAACAAATACTTTTCTTGAGACATTCTTCTAGTCCTTTGAAAGATGCAAAGACAGATTATTCTTCAGGAGCTCATGTTCTAGAGAGAGATGTTCACAAAACATAACATAATTTGGCTGTAATAATTGTTTTCATAGATGCAGAAAGTCCTAGTTACTTCAAGGATGAATAATAAGGGATTAATTCTAGTGTGAGACTTAGTAAAACCTGTAGGGATAATAAAAATGTAGTGTAACTACGATTTCAACTGTCAAAGACAAGTGGAATAAGCACCAAACTTAGAAGCAGCAGCATAAAAACATTTTAGAAGAGTACTTTTTTTCAGGTGTGCTGGAAGTAAAATGAGAAAGGCAATATGATTGGACCAAACATTGTGTGAGGTGAGGTAGAGGGGATAAAAAAGTATTAAAAAAATTATAGCAAGGCCCCATAATTGAAAGTCTTAAATCCCATGATTAACAGTTTGGTATTTTCCTATAGGTTATGAGAAGCTTAAAATTATCTGATCTCATAGATGCAAGACTGAATCGAATTTATTATATCAAGTAACTGTAAGTCAAACAGCTGCTCAATTCAGAGGCTCAAAAGATGTCACCTGGATGCAATCTCTTTCTGTGTCTCTACACCTGTCAGTGTCTACTTTATTCTCAACCATCATCATCTCAGATTTATGACCTATAGATAGGTAATTAAAATACCTTAACACTTTTTTCAATAAATTGGCAAGCCTATTCCAAAATTTACACAGAAAGAAAAAGGACTTAGCAAAGAAAAATTTGTTAAAAAGAACAAATTTGAATACTGGAATCAAGCTATAATAATCAAGAAAATGTTATATGGGATAAAGGATAGGCCTGAGCATCAATAGACTAGAATAGAAAGTTTAGAAATTGACATATATTTATATGGTCAAGTTGCTGAAGTAATTCAATGGAAGAAATTGAGCTGGAACAACTGAATATTTATATGGAAATATATAAATCTTAAATTTTACCTCACATTATACACAAAAATTTACCTCAAGATATATCTTATATTTAAGCTGGAACAGTTAAGTGTATCAGAAAAACATAAAAGAAAAATTCTTGTAACATGAGATTAGGCAATGATTTCTTAAATAAGACACAAGGATCATAAACCATAAGAAATAAATTATGCTTCCTCAAAATTAAGCAACTTTTATCTTTGGAAACTAGAGTTAAGAAAACAGAACATACACTACAGAGTGGGAGAAAGGTTTTCAAAGCTTACCTGCAAAGGGATGTGAATCAAGATATACTAAAAACATTTATGAATCTACAGTAATTAAGACAAACAACTTAATAAGTATATGGAAAAATATTCAAAAAACCACTTCATGAAAAGAAGATACCAAGATGGACAATAAACACATGCAAATACAACTAACATTACTAGCCATCAAGAAAGCAAAGAAAACCACAATAAGATATCACTACATACTGACAATAATGGTTAAAATTAAAAATTCCAATATTACCAAGTTCTGGAGAGGATATTAAGTAGCTGGAACTCTCATACATAGTATGTACAATCAAAATATTATGACCATTCTGGAAGTTTTATATAATTTGAACATACATTTATCATACACCCTAGCAAACACACCCTGAATTACTTACCCAAGAAAAAGAAGAATATATGTTCCACAATGACTTGTATACAAACATTTATAGCAGAATTATTCATTAAAAAGCCTGGGAAGCACTCAAACAGTTATCAACTGATAAACAGATAAATTGCAATATATCCATATTATAGAATACTGCTTAATAATAGAACAAACTATTCATACATGCAACAACATGGAGAAATCTAAGATGCATTATGCTAAGTAAAAAACTCAAACACAAAAGACTACATGCAATATGATCTTCTTGGTGTCTAATTCTGGTAAAGGTAAAACTAAAGTGAAAGAAATCTGAGTAGTACTTACCTGGGACCAGAAGTCAGGAGAGGTGGTTATTGCAAAAATGATGAAAGAACATTTGAGGATGAATAAATGCCCTATGTCTTAAACTTAAAATGGGTAATTTTTTTGCATTTAGATTTTATCTAAATATATAGGATAAAAAATTGTTTCTGAGCCACACTTTTCTCTTGTTCTTCTTCCTCTCCTCCTCTTCTAAAAGTTTTGTCCTAGAAAACTAAAATGTGGTACTGGACTGGAAATGATGAGTCAGTGTCAATGCATAGCATGCATGTGTGTGTTCCCTATCTCTGTCCACTGAGAGATCCTACAATTAATGATGCAAAAAGAGCAATAAGCACACTTAACATCCAGATATTAGTGTAATATTATTATTATTTTTCAATAAAATGAACTAGTGCTCTTTGGCAAGTGACAGATTTTACATCACAGCCAGAAAACAAAGTAGTTCTCAAATGATAATGGAGTCATTTAAAAAGATTTCCACTGTCTAAATTAGAGAAAATGTGAGAATCAAAATAGATAATAACAGTAACAGCTTATAACCCATTAAATAGCAATTAAATCTCTACCATGCATTCTTACTTATATAAAGACATTACTAAATTGAGAATTTGATAATAAATGGGATGTTCATATAGCCCTGATATACTTCCATACAGAGTGCTCACTAATACCAAAAGAAAAAGAAGCAGCTTTAAGATATAGAATTCTAGCAGACACCACTTTGATCAAATGATCAAAGTGAATACTATCAGCAATATAATTAAAATAGTCTATTTGAAAGAATGCAAAGTGAAGAATCATATGAGGATTTATAGACAAAGCCAACTTGAACACATTTCAAAATAACTAGACTCAGTCTTCAAATTTATGAAGGACATGGAAGTTAAGGAAAGATGAGGAACCATTCTAGATGAAAGGAGACCAAAAAATCATAACTACATGCAAGGCATAATACAAGATATTATTTTGCTATGAAGGATGTTATTGATAAAACTCAAATTGGATCTAAAGATTAGATGATGTGGTATGTAGAATAGTGGTCTCTAAAATGTGTACAGGCCCAAGCATACCTCATTTTATTGTGTTTTACTTTATGGCAGTTCATGGATGTTATTATTATTATTTTTATTATTTATTTATTTATTTTACAAATTGAAGGTTAGACTCTCCACCAGAGAAAAAGACAGCAACTCACTTTATTGTGATACTCACTTAATTGCACCAGTCTGGAACTGAACCACAGATAGCTCTAAATTATGCCTGAATGTGTACATGCTACTTCCCATAATCAGTGAATATGTTACTTTTCATTGCAAAAGGAACTTTGCAGATGGGATTATAAGGATGTAAAATGATGAGATTACCCTAGATTATTAAAGTGGACCCAGGGTAATTATAAGGGTGTTTGCAATTTAAAGAGACACACACAGAATCAAAGTCAGAGAGAAATTCAAAGATCCTATGTTCCTGGCTTTAAAGATGGAGAAAGGGAAGCATGAGCCAAGGAATGCAAGCAGATTCTACAAGCCAGGAAAGTCAAGGAAACACACATTCCTTTAGACCCTATCAATACTGTGATTTTAGCCTAGTGAGACCCATTTGGATTTCAGATGTTCTGAAGTATAACATAAAAAATGTGTGTAATTCATAGAGTAGCAATAAGAAACTAATGTAAGTAATACTAATGCACTGATGCTAATTTTTTGACCTTGATAGTTGAATTATTGCTATGGAGAAGAATGTTCTTGTTTTGAGGAATAACATACGATAGATTTAGAGAATGATGAAGATTATCAGCAATTCACTCTCAAATGGTTCAAAGGGGAAAAAATGAACTATACTTCCAACTTTTGGGTGAATTTGGAATAATTTTCCCTAAAATCATACATATCCTTGGTGAAATTGATTGTTGTAATAAAAGGAATAGAATTACAAACCTAAGATTAATACCCATGAATAAAAAAGTATTGTCATAAGTCCACACAAAGCAGTTATTTTCTTAAAACAAATTTTCAATACGCTTCCATAAGAAAGAAAAAAGAAAGGTAGACAGAGATACAACAAGTAATAATTGACTGCAATGAGTTAAAATCAAGGGAAACAATTAGAATAGCATTTTAGAAGGAGACCTAATTGGACTTAGGGAAAAAATTAAAAAGGAGGAATCAAGCATAATTCCAGGGTTTCAAACTGGGATAATTTATTTTTGTCCCATTCATTGAACTATGGACTTTAGGAGAAAGATCAAATAAATACAAGTAGACGATATATTCATATTTTGATATGTTGAGTTTGAGATGTTAGTGATCCACTTGGAAATGCCAATCAAACACTTACAAATATTAGCCTAAGTATAAGGACAATAGGAAAAAGCTGAAATTCAGATTAGATGTTAGTTGATAGAGAATGGATGAGAGAACCAGGAACAGACTAAAGTAGAACTAAGTTTAAAATAAAATAAAATAAAATAGAAAATTGGAGAAAAATGCCCATTAAATAGACGTAGTAGAAGAGCTACTGCCCTGGTTGGTGCTGCTCAGTGGACTGAGTGCAGCCTTCAAAACAAAGGGTCACCACTTCAGTTCCCAGTCCGGGCACGTGCCTAGGTTGCAGGCCAGGTCCCCTGTATGGGGCACTTGAGAATCAACAACATACTGACGTTTTTCTCCTTCTCTTTCTCCCTCCCTTCCTCTCCCTCTCTCTCAAAAAATAAATAAATAAAATCTTTAAAAAAATAAAAGAGCTACTGAATAGAACATAGGCAGATATGTGTATAGAAAACAAACTGTCACCAAGATAGTAAAACAGAAAATTTAAACAGGTAAATAATAAGACAAATCATTATTTTTTGTATTTTAGAAAACACTGATGACTTCTATGAGAAAAAAATTCTAGTAGTGTTCCTGAGTATGATAAAGGGTAGGTTTGAAGTGTTAGTATATATTGAGAAAATTAAGCCATGGAATGAAAGAAAGAAGGAAAGAGATGAAAGAAAGAAAGAAAGAAAGAAAGAAAGAAAGAAAGAAAGAAAGAAAGAAAGAAAGAAAGAAAGAAAGAAAGAAAGAAAGAAAGAAAGGAAGGAAGGAAGGAAGGAAGGAAGGAAGGAAGGAAGGAAGGAAGGAAGGAAGGAAGGAAGGAAGGGAGAGAGAAAGAGAGAACAAAGATGAAGGAATATCTAAAAGTATTACAAGTGTGAAGGATAGCTTTTTGTTTTGTGTTTATGATTAGAGAATTTCATTTTAAGTACATAGAAGTAGAGAGAAAAGCATGAGAGTAAAGAGTTGGTGAAATCAGGTCCAAGAGTAATGAGACAGATGGAGGAAAAGAAATCAATAGGTAAAAAAAAAAAAAAATAGCAGAGAAAGAAAATACTATGGAAATAAAATAAGGGAATTTCTGATAGGTATCAACAAATAGTGATGTCCACCTTTGTTCACAGTTCTTTTTCAGAGCACTTTTCTGCCTTTAAAGTTAGATGTGGCCATGATTTCTTTTAGTAAATGAAATATGAGCAGAAGCATTGAGCTCTTATGTAACTAACCATTCCTTTTCTGTTTGTGATGTCTTCTGTAAATACCACAGTGCACATGATGCCTGCTACACAGATAAATCCCGGAATGAGGTTGACAGGAAACAGAGGCTGCAGATATCACAGACATGTTGAGGGGATAAAAGATAAACCTGCTATTTAGGCCACTGATATTTAAGAATGATTTATTACTGCAGCAAAATTAAGCCATCCTGACTGATAAGAATTGTGAAAAAAAATAATAGTCAAAGATGCAGATGAACATGAAGTGAATATTTGGTTGTCTTTGATTCTCTCAGAAAACATACTCGGCAGAATTTCAATCCTATAAAGATAATCTTTTGCCCTGGCTGGTGTAGCTCAGTGGATTGAGTGCGGGCTTTGAATCCAAGTATCGCAGGTTCGATTCCCAGTCAGGGCACATGCCTGGGTTGCAGGCCACGGCCCCCAGCAACCGCACATTGATATTCTCTCTCTCTCTCCCTCTCTCCCTCTCTCTCTCTCTCTCTCTCTCCTCCCTCCCTTCCCTCTCTAAAAATAAATAAATAAAATCTTTAAAAAGAAGATAATCTTTCTTTTTATTTTAGCTATCTTAATATTTTTGTATGTTTTTTGGTTTTCAGTAATTTGCTCTTACATGATGACTAAATGTGGTTTCCTTTTTACTTACCCTTATCTAACCTGCATAAGTTCTGATAGGATTTATGTATTTAATCAGCTTTAGATATTTTCCAGTGGTTATCTGTTTAAATATTGCTTCTGCACAAATAATACGTCCCACACCACCTATTTTGGGATGTATTAAAAATATGTTATATATTTTCAATGTATCCTCTATATTTCTCACCTTCTCCTCTGTATTTCTCAATTATTTTTTTCTTCATTCTTCATTCTGGATATTTCCTACTGTTCTTTCTTTAAATTTATGAATTTTTGATGTGCCTAATCTTCCTTAAAACTAATTTACTCAATTATAAATTTCAAATATATTTTCTTATCAATTCTAGATTTTTTTCCATTATTGCTTACCTAAAGTTTCTAGTTCTTTCCTAAAATGCTTAAGATGATCATTTATCTCTTTGAATATATAAGCAGACTTATAAAAGAACTTGGATTTTATCTGGATCCCCTCTGTTGTCAATTTTTCACTTGATTTTTTGACCAAGTTGTTTGTTGTTGTTGTCAGTTTAAATTAATTGCTACCTGTTATATGTAGAAAGTTATAGAAATTATTTGAATCCTAGAATGATGCCATCTTTCTCCAAAAAGAATTTAAATTTAAGTTTGATTTTATTTCAGATGAACTGCTATAGTGTAGCTGTCAAAGTCTCATCTTAACATAAGGGGATTTATGAAGGTGTTTTTCCCTGGTGGGCCTTGGATTCTCATTTTTTGTTTCCTTATTCCTGAAAAGCTTTCCAAAGCACAACTCAAAATATTGAATTCTCCATCTCATTTCTGCAATTATCAGATGACAGAGAAAAGAGTAGATCCAAATGTCAATTCAATCCTTGTAGACTTCCTTCTTTTCCTGGAACATGGCCCTGTAATTTCCCACTGCTTTGTGGAATCTTTCTGTGACAGATGCACAATGGTCTCAATATTTTACAGCTCCTCTAGTCAAGAGATGGAGTCTCAGTGTTTATGTCCCCATCTCTTAAATTTGTCTCTCTTTGTGACTTGTTTAGCCTAATAGAATTCTGCAGAAATGGCACTGCAGGAGTTCAAAGTCCAAGACTCTATTGTTCCCTATAGCCTCTCTTGCTGCTGGTGGAAGCTTACAACCAACACATGAGTAAGCTCAGGCTACCTACCCTACTAGAGATGAAAGACTCTGTGTAAAGACACTTCAGTCATCCTAGGTATTCCAGGTGAAGGAAATAAGCCAAGTAACAGCTCCAAGTAACACATCACCTGAAAGATATGTGAGTTCAGCCATGATAAGCTTCACCTGACTCATACCAGCATATTCATACCAGAATGACCCACAAAATTCTAACCCCAGAGTTAGATAAATTGTTGCCAAGTCATTAACTTTTAGGTTGGTTTGCTATAAATGAGATATAATTAATATGTCTGCAAATAAATCATTTAAGTATGTATTTTGTCCAATTATTTTTGTAATTGTTCCCAGTGAGGAATTGGTCCTACTTACCTAGTACTCTTTTAATAAAAGAAGAACTCACTGAAAAATATTAATATTTAAAAATTTTATAAACTTGCAACTTTAAAACATCTTTGAGTAGAAAGTTTCTTAAGTCTAAAAAAGTAAAATGAGAATAGCTAGATGCAGCATAAGTCACAAAAATTTTTATTGTTGTAAATTCTTAAACATTAGTGACAGTCTCAATTCCTCCAAATCATTAAATAAAAAGTGTTCACATACAGTCTATGCATAAATACACATACAAAGTACTAACTGTGTGATTTTTTGAGTTTCAACATCATTGCTAAAATGTTGGAAAATATTTTTATAGTTTGCTTTCAAAAGTTTAGAAAGAGAAAAAACTCATATAATAAAATAAGCACCATCAAAACCCACAATGATGGTATCACAAATAAGCTAATTATGTATATGTATGTATATACATATATACATGTGTATATATGAGCTTGCTACATGTAAGCCATATATATGTCTATGTGTATATGTGTATACATATGTATATAAACAGTCACTCAGCATAAAGTAAAACAAATGATAAAACCACAAAAATAGAACTTGTACAAATTAAACAAAAAAAAAATCTTTGACAGTATGTTATCACAAGCAAGTTAGATGGGAAATAGGTAGTTGTTGACTTTGGGAAAAACCATAAAAAGAGTAAAATAGCACACAATCAATCATAATAAACTGAAAAAAAGTTTTTTAAATAAGAAAACTAGTGAAAAAATTTCTTCACATTTTCCTCAAGGGAATGCAATGATAAATGTTCAGAAAAGCAATAAAAATATCTCTCTTTTTTGAACTAAGGGATATCCTCATGAAAAATGATGTAGAAGAGAATCTAATGGAAGAGAAAATTAAAATAAGCAGTTGAAGGACACAAAAATATAATTATGTTAAATAACTATTGCCTCTTATGTTATGATGCCTATTATGAAGTACTTCAATACTGCATGTTCAGTCTCCCTTATAACCAATCCTAGGGTTTAAATACAATAATTCAAGACAAAAGTAAAAATTAACAATATAGCTACTTTGCCCACAGGAAGTAAAAATCCACAGCTCTGACTTATTTTAACTTTAATAAAATGGCTATATAAACAAAAACTACTATATGTTAGAAATTTGAATCATAACTACTGATAACCTATTATTGCTATGAATAAAATCAATTGAATATACATTTTTGAATACCATACCAGAAACAATAATTCATTGACTACCTATATCATTTATAAGCTCTAATTTAGGTTGTTGGAACAATTGCTTTTGTTGTAATTAATTCTAACCAGAAAGTTAATTAGGCATTCATTTTCATTGGTTCACTACATAGTTAATATGATCTTATCTGTTAGGGTGGAAGAAGGGAGCAAGACTGATTTGGACAAATGACAGTTTATGACTATTTCAGTCTTTAAAAATGTACAAAGTTTTTTTGTTTCATGTGAAAAGTACGCAAAATATTTCTGAAAAGTATATGAACAGAAGGAAGACAAATTATAAAAAAGGTACTTCAAATTTCATGTGTAGGATTGAGAAGAAAGAATTTAAGTTAGACACTCCCACAAACTATATGATGAGAGGAAAGGAAAGTGACATTGGTGAACAGAAGAGGATGAATATATCATAATTGCAATATCTGAAAACATATCCCTGTTCATTGAAATAATTAGGGCTAAAATATGAATGTGGGTTGAGAGAGAGGTAAAAGCACCATAATGGATCCTAATAGTTTTTAATGTTTGAAGGATACCAACAAGGTAATGTTGAAAGGTGAATTATTCCATTTATCCTGCCAGCGAACTCTCATGTGGGCTTCACTAGGGAATACTGCTAAATATATCTAAAAGTTTTCACGGGAAATCAAAGCAAATTAATTCTCACAGGGTGATAATTTTTCTTTGCATGCATTTTCCCCAGCATAACACTCTGCCCATCAAATTCTTTGGAGGAATGCCTATAGAGGGCTGTGATGTATTCTCACATCACAAGGCAGTACATGTAGATAGATATGAGTTCATAGAGATCATATATTTATTTCACTAATGATCTGTCAACTACTCTCCTCTCATAATAAATGGCTAATTGGTTATCTAAGCAACAGACTAAAGATTTTTCAGGAAGGGTGTGACTATTTTAAAGAAATCCGTAAACAAATATATTATTCCAGGTTTAATACAATCTTGATAACAGATCAATTAACAAGTGATTACCTGCTTTACATAGCTGTTATTGCCTCATTAATTTTTTGAAAAATGCTTGGAGAATATAATATCTTTTTCCATTTGTTAGTGTTATAAAAGTAGTCAAATGAATTTTAAATGACTCACTAGAAATAGTTTAATGTTATCATCCAAGGGTTGTATTATAGTTGCTAGTATTTTCCATGTACTGATCAAGGTATATGCACAGCTCTGGCTGTTATCACTCAATTGGTTGGGCATCATCCCACAGACAAAGGGTTGCAGGTTTGATTTCCCATTCAGTGCACGTGCCTAGGTGGCTGGTTTGATCTCCAGTCAGGGGTGTGTGCAGGAGGCAACCGATCAATGTTTCTCTTGCATCCATGTTTCTTTCCTTCTCTTTTTCCCTCCATCCTCCTCTCCTAGAATCAATAAAGAAAAAAAAATTAAAGGCATACATATAATCACAGGAATGTTTCTATTTATTTGTGACTTAAGCTGCATCCAACAAATGCCAACAATATACAGGTGAATCATAATAGTCTTAAAATATCATTTACCAGAACAATTATTAGTAATATATGTTTAGTTAATATGCAATATAGGGTCAAAAGTATTCAGCAATCATTTAAACTCCAGGTAATTTGATTAACATCAACTATAAATGAAAATCTAACAACTCTTGGGAAAAGAAGGCTGATCGTGTCCAGAAAAGCTTCAAAAGGACCCTATCATTGAGGAGCATTTAAAGATAATCTTAAGTGACAAAGCTAATACATGTTGAAATGTCAGACTGATAAACACAGCTGAGAGTTGAACAGTAGTGCAGTCCATAAGGAACTGGGAAAACAAAGAAAATAAAACAAAACAAAATAAATTAATACCAGACTATCCAATCCAAAACTATATCTGAAATTTACTATTTTAATGTCATTTAAAATTACTTTTGAGGGGGACCTTTTATCGTTCAAGTCAATTTAGTTATGTCTATTGCTTACCAAAATGGAATTTAAAGTATAGTATGTTATTCCATGGTCTATTTGATATTTCATGCAAAATTCAAATAGTGAAATAATGCCTTTATGAAATAAAATCATATTATGTCATGTTGTGTATGATGCTTTAAAAAATAACTTCAGCCTATAAAGAAGCTACATCTCTATCTCCTATACCAGAGTATTTGCTTTTTAGCATGGTAAATGAGCTGTAATATTAAAGAATTACCAGCAAATCATGTTGCTTCCCATATAGCCTTAGCTCAAATGAATACGGTAAGTTCTCCAAGATACACCAGCCAAGAATACATATCTACTACACTTTAAGACATTAGTTTTCTTTTTGTACCCTCTGTTCAAATGAATTGAACCACTAGATAAGAAAAAAATAAATGAAGTTTCTTTGTTAAACCTGTAGGAATAGAGTGTACTATTTGTACAATTGCCTTCTATAAACATGATAACATAATATGTAAATCTCAAATGAACATTACTTTTAGTTACAGTTGCCAGACCTCAACTGAACTATTCCCTTACATAACAGTACATTTCCCAGGAGTTTAAGTATAAAATCAAGCTTAGCAATGGCTGCAAAGTTAATATTATGGTGTTTAAAAATCAGGATGATTAAAGTAATAAAGTAAAATCCTCTAAAAATAATAAAAATTAATGTGATTAGGTGTATTAGTTTGAGTAATTTCTGAAATAGAATTCTTTTGTTTTTGGAATCGGAAGAAATGGAAGGGGCTATCAATTTAAGAAAACACTTATTTTCAGTATATTTGCAGTCAGATTTTACAAATTGATAGCAACCATAGTTAAACTGACACAATAACTTTGAAAAATGGACTGTGGTGCATTCTGCATATTGTCAGTTAAATGTTACATTTGAAAATGGTCAAAATGCACTGTTTTATGAATTGACATGTGAGGAATCTCTTCTTTTGCAATATATAACCAGATAATAGATGTATTTAATAAGCACTTTAATAATCATATGATAATATTTTTCTGGAGTTAAGAATCAGTGGTACAATTTTTTGTTGTTATTTGCTAAACCATGAAAAATGTAGTTTATAATCAATCATTTCTGTTTTAATCCATTTCTTTTTGTTATAAAGAAGGTCACCTTATATATCCGATACTCAGACATTGTATTTATCTTGATAGAGACATTAAATGAAGGGAAATAATCATTCATAAAAAGAATTTATAATGGATCTACAAACACATGGAAGAACAAAAAAATTAACCTAGCTCCATGTTCAAACTCCAAGAAAAGAATGGACTTACAATAGCAACATTTCATGGATTCCTTCAATCATGAAATATCCTATTCTCATAAAAGAGGGCACTAAGAGTTCCATTATATCATATTCACATCTTTAAGTTTTCCATTTTTCAAAGTAGGCTTAGAAAGATCAAAGGACTCAGAACTGTTCCATGACATTATGCTGGGGAAGTACTGTACTTGGGGTTCGAATCTGCCATCTCAAAAAGACTTTTTTTTTACTATCAGAGTGCTTTTTAGCTTGTAGATAGTATATGAGCAGGGAGAATTCTGTTTGTTCTTTCAAAAATAGTCCAAAACATTTCAATCTTTGTGAAAATTTCTTGAAGCTTAAGTAGAAAATAAATTCAAAGTCAAATTCCCTATTAAGCCATCCATGTTACTTGCTTCTTATTCCACTGAGATCAGTGTATCATAGTTGTACTGAGACTAAAATAAGCTCAGAATAAAAATGGGAATAAACTATAGAAAAGTCTTTGATTTTACCTGAAAGTCAAACAGAGCTTGAAGTTGTACAAGGACACTTCCAGTTTTTCATTTATTTTTAAGCTTATAAAATGCTGCAGTTGCCTACTTTAGTGGTCATGTCTTATTTAAAATCACCTTATGGGAAAATAATGAGATAGATAGTTAATAAATAAATAAATAGATAAATAAGTATATAGATAGATATGTGTGTGTGTGTGCGTGTGTGTGTAAAGTTTTGGAGACCTATGGAAAAAATACCTACTATTCATTTATGAAACATTTCATTGAAATATTATCCTTTTTTTAATTGTTGGAGAAAATCAGTTAAAAATACAATTATTGGATCAGGGGAGTTGACTTCAAGTAATGAAAATATTATTTTGATATTCCTAATGTATTAAAGACAGAATTTTAATATTTAGTGTGGTCTCATATCTAAGATACTATGTATGACACTGGGTTTTTAGAATTTTAAAGGATCTTGTTATCATATACTATATATAGAAAATAAAACTAAAAGAAAAAGATTAATTTGATGAGATTTGAGACTATTTCTGGTCATGCCATATTTCCTTCTAATAAATACTCAACAGTGATAACAAAAGGCTTATAGCACCTACTTTTGAATTGCATTAAATATTCTCTAAAATAAGAGAAAATTAATATATTTTCATAAACTATCTGACTTGTAAAGAAATTTTGGAATATCATATTTTTCAGGCCCTGGATGAAGGCCAGGGTATTCATCCCCAAGAGAGGAATGTTAGCAAATGATGCTGATATGGCAAGAGTCCCATGAAACACAAAAGTATCAGATATAAGAGAGTGAAGAGAGGAGATGAGAAGTTTAAGTAAATTTTGTTGTATGAATATTTTCTTTTGAAAAGGTGGTATTATAATATTTTAATGGTTTTATTTGTGCTTCATCACCATCTTGCTGACTTTTTATACTTTCACACACACACAGACACACACACAAACAAAGCTGGAGTCAGTGTTTTCTTTTGATATTTTCCAAGAAATGTTTGCCTCTTTTTTATCTCTTTAAATCTTTGAGTTTTGAAGTTTTGTTATTTTATTCTCTTCCTTTCTTATTTTTAATCACAAAACATTTAAAATATTCACAAAATATTCAAAAGGATGTTTAAAATATATAATTTATGAAATATAGTTACAAAATGAACATTTGTCAATTTCCACGCAGCACAAAAATGAGAACATTACCATGAACTTATATTACCTGTACATTCCTTCTCAATTCCAGCCCCTTGATCTTATCACCCTTGGAGCAAGTCTACTGTTCACCATTTCAAGGTGATTCCAAACTGATTTGCAAAGTGGTTGAACCAACTGACCCTTTCAAAAAAGATGAAGTGAGCCATATGTTTCATTTCTGTATCAGTACTTTATATACACATATTTTTTCAATATATTGGGTAGGTAAAAGGCATCAAAACATAGCATTGATTTTTATTTTCCTGATGACTAATGAAGTCATTTGGATGAAGTTTATTTTTCTTGGACAGATGTTTGAGTTTTGTAAAATGAATGTTTTATTAGTTATATATTTCTGTGTAACAACTTACAACACACTTAGTTTAAAACAAAACACAATCATTATGTCAGAGTTTCCATGGGTCAGGATTCTAGGTGTGATTGAACTGGATCTTCTGCTTAGAGTGGCTACCATTAAGGTGATGACTACACTGCATATTTACTTAGATACTCAAAATTAAAGGAATCCATTTCCATGCTCACTCAGGTTGTTGGCAGACATCATTTTGCTTGACTGAGGGGCTTCTCTGTGACTGTCAGCTGGAAGTCACCCTCATATCCTAGAAGTTGTCTCCAGTTACTAGAGGTTGTCAACGTCTCTTTGCTAGGAGGACTTTCGCAAAATGGTAGCTTATTTCAGGCATGCAGACAGAGTCTTTAGCACAAGTCTATTAGTAAACAGTTTATATAATGTAACATAATTTTAGTAATGACATCCATCACCTTTGGCATATTCTATTGTTTAGAAATAAGTCATCATTACTGCCCACATTCAAGAGAAGGGATTTACACAAATACTGGTACTTGAACAGCTGAAGTAAGGAATCATTCCAATGATCCCTTCAGCATCTGTCTGCCACACCTATGTCTTTACCTTATTATTCTATTTGGTATTTTTCTTCTTAGCAATTAATATATTTTTATATGTTATGTTGTCAATTATCCATGTTACATATATTTCTCCTAATATGTGATTTTTTGTCTCACTTCCTTATAATGAAGAAACAAATATTCTTAATTTTAATAGAATCAAATACATCAGTTATGTTTCTATGGTTGGTGCTCTTTTATAACTTTTTCTAAAAGGAAAGATGATCTAATTCTTTTAGCAAAATTTAATGGTTTGCACTACAATTTTAATTGAATTGATGTGTTTCTGGCCTCTATAATCTGTCTCTTGGTCAATATATTGGCCCACTCAACCTGATGCTACACCCTGTTCGCTCTACAAAAAGCCTCACGAGCAGGGAAGGAAAAGCCTCCCTTCTTGGCCTTTGTAATATCTGTTAATATCTACAAATACACTTTTAACATTTTAATTGGGTTTCATTAAATCTAGAATTCAAGATGAAAATACACAAAAATTATGTTATTGAGTCTTTTTTACCATGAACATGATATATCACTTAATTTATCTGTCTCCTTTAATGTCTTTAAATATGATTATGTATTTTGTTTGGTCTTGCCTATGTTTTTTAGTTTTAATCGAATAGTACTTTATAGTTTTTGTTGCTATTTTAAATTGTGTTTTTTGTTTAATTATGTTTCCTATTTTGGGGAAGCATGGTTGTTCTCGGTGTGTAGAAATGTAGTAATGTATTTGTATGCACTGATGTACTGGTGTTTTACTGGTATTATTGCTAACCATTTGGATAAATTCCCTTATTGGGTCTAATAATTTGTTTGTAAGTTCTTTTGGTTGGTTTTATGTAAAGAGTCATATCATTTCCAAATAATAATACTCTGGTTTATTCTTTACAATATTTAAGCTATTATTTCTTTCATCTTACTATAACATCCAGTGTGGTGATGGACAGTAATGCAGATGTTTGCTACCTTGTTGTTTTCTTGATTTTTCAGGGAATGCTACTGGTAACTGTCCCATTAAGGATGGTGTCTCTCTCCTTCCCATCCTTTGTTTTCCTTTCTTGGTGATACTGAACAAGGTATATGTTCCCTCCAGTGGGTAAAGAGTAGGAGAGCTGTTGCCACAATTACCCAAAGAGAACTTCCAGAGCTTTACAATAGTGAGAAGGATCTCCACACATGGGAAGGCTGACATTGGTTTGCAGAGCCCTATCACAGTGGGTAAACATCTTTAGAAAGGGGTGAACCCCTATAGTGTGCTTAACCCTATGTGACAAGGGAGAATCTGTCTGTGTAAGAGGGCAGTCATATGTGAGAAATCACAAGCCAAGTGGGGTGACACCTAGCATCCATGTGGGATAAGGTCAAGATGCCTATGTTTGGGATACTTCCAGAGTCCTCTCCCACAGTTAATAGGGCTGACTCAGGTTATTGATAGGATGTTGGAAAAATGACAATGTGATATCTGAGGCTGAATCCACATGAGATATTGAAGCTTCAGTTTTATCTTGGATAACTTGTTCTGTGGTACATCAATACTGTGAGGACACTTAAAACAGCCTATGGAGAAACCCACATGGAAAGGAGAAAAAGGTTTCTGACAATCACCAGCAAGGCACTAATGCTACCTTCCAACAGTTATGTGAGTGGGCCGTCTTGGGAGTGGATCCTCCAGGCCCAGTCAAACCTTCAGAACCTTCAGAAGACTGTAGTCTGGGGCCACGTCTTGACCTCACCATCTTGAATTTTCCATCCACAACTACCTAATTAAGCTACCTCTGAGTTCATTGTTGATGGAAATAGAACCCATAAAATCCTTTGAAAGAAAAGCCTTAATATGTGTATTCTGACTCAACTACAAGCTTGAGTCCACACATTAAATTCTCTCCCTTACCACCATAGTGCTGAAAAGAAAAGGGGACACAGTGCTCTAACTAACTTTAGTCTGCTGCTACAAAATTGAACAAGAAAATCTTGAGAACAACAATGAAGATCCCTTCCAGGTATGTACATGCAGCTGAAGTTCCTTCCTTGCTTTCTGCAGGCAACTAAGACCATTTGTGTGACAAGTTAAGACTCTAGTAAATCTTAATTTTCTCTTCTGCTTTCATCATGGACACATTTGAACAGGGAATTACATATAGTCACATACAGTCTTAGAGTTAATTTATTTTAACTCCATTCATAAACATAGACCTCCCCTGTCCTATTAAGAATGAGAAAATAGAGGCAGACTCAGACACATGAGCAAGGCCAATGTGGGAAGCAAAACAAATACTTCCCCATGAAACATTTTGTTTTACTTTAAGAAACAGAAGAAAACTTTGTAAAATCTATAACATATTATCAATGACTTTAGTGGTTTGGGCATTTTTTAGCAATCAAAGAGGTAAAACTGTCATGTCTTGGTCTTTCAAATTGTTAAGTAATTTCAATTGCTGTTATTCTGTGTTTGGGAAGGGAAATAGAAACTCTTAGGCAATGTTAATTGAAGAATAAATTGGTATGTGCATTCCAAAAGGAAATTTAAAATATGAAATACAATCTTAAAAATAATCAGATTTCCTGATCTGGTAGTTACACTTCTAGGAATTTATCACTGTAAATTAATCAGTGAGACATACTAAAACATCTGTTCAAGTTATTTATTGTGTTAATTAAAAAAGAAAAAATAATCTAAAATATCTAACATTAAAGAATCAGTAAATAAATGTTACTATAAAAATGCCATACAATTTTCATTTGACTAAAATTAAGAGAAGCTTAGCTCATTAGTCCTCACTTCAACTTGAAAACAAAGAAAATAATTCAAATGAAGATGAACAATAGTCCTGTTATCTATGTGTTCAATTTATTATCTCAACTAAATTAAATCAAGTTTCTCTTTCCTCTCATTCTCGATTTTTCTCCTTCAAGATAATCTAAGTCCCCAGAGAGCTTTTAATGTCCTCAATTCAGTAGATAAGCCTATGGTTCACAGACCATCTTCTTTCCTAATGACTGCCTTGGCCTGAATTTCAGTGTGTTCTGGTACCCACTGCATTCATTTCATCTGCTGTGTATGTCCTATCATAACTCCCAATCTCAAAACCTTATTCTTTGAGTGTGCCTAGTCATAATTCCAGTATTGTACTGGTTGGCAGACCCTCTTAGCATTTTCTAATCCATTTCTAAACTGAGACTCAGGAAGCCTCAGTTGTTTTCACTGTACTATTTTAGAGTACTTGAGACTTTCTACACAGACCCCTCTCTTACCATGGCTTTTATGGCACTCAGATACTGGGTTGTAAGCGAAAACTCTCATTAGCCCTGCAGTCTTCATGATTCAACCCTGGAAAGCCTTATGCTCAGGGATCTACCATCCTCACATCCAGAGTTCTAATGCTAGAAAAAGCCTCAGTAACATTGTTTGCTCCATTGTCTTGCTTGTTGATATCTAGTCCCCAGTCACTTGGTTGTACTTTTATCATGTTGGAAGGGAAAGAGCTCCTAAGGGAATTACTCTATAGTTTATTTTATAAACTCTCACTTTAAGCCTTCCAGACTCAGGCTCCTTGGAACCTGGAATCCCACTCTATTTCATCAAAGCATGGTTTTTATAAGTAAAAGCTTTGTTCTCCAGATTGTAATACAATAAAAAAAAAATTTGTACTTAATTTGAAATAGATTTTTTGAGGTTTTATAACCTCATGTTCATGAGAAAGGGTATTTAAAACTAACTGTTGTCTGAATGGTGGTTCAGGAAATCATGCTAAGAAAATGGGGGGAAGCAGTCTTTTACTATTTAATTCATACAAACACATACACGATGGGGTAAAAGTAGGTTTACAGTTGTTCATATGGAAAATAATATAATAAATAAATAAATAATACAATAATAAACTCTGTTTCACATACAACTGTATACCTACTTTTACCCTACCCTGTATAAATGAGAATTTAAAAAAAGACATTCTATAACATTTATAGTGATTATCTATGTGTCCATATTCTATTTTTCTTCTTTGGTTTTCTCTAATGGTATTTCTGTAATGAATATGTTGCTTATGTGATCTGAAAAAAATTATTATCAAAGATACTTAATTAGCTTTTTTGTATGATAGTTCTTAGCCACACTCTTTCTGGTATTGTTAATACATTTGAAACCATAATTTATTTTGTAAAATCATTTCTCATTCCTTCCTTCATCATTTGAATCTATATTATTTTGGATTAAGAATAAAGCCCTCCAGATTTCTTTGGTAGAATCACAGCATATGGTATATACTAATAATTTGTTGTCAAATGAAAAAATAAATTACAGGGAAGGTTTCCAGTCAAGAGGGTGGATAGATAAATTCAGTACTTGCATTCTACCACAACCACATCAGAATTACAACTAAACTGCAGAACAAGCATCATTCAAAACTGCCTGAAATCTACATAACCAGAATTCCTATAGCTAAGGATATTAAAAAAAAAAAACAACTGACATGAGGGGCAGAGACACAGAACTGGCTAGACCAACAACCACATGTCAAAAATCAGGAGGGATATCTCTGCTGCAAAAAAAGCACCTGAGGAACAAGGGGTCCAAGTCCCATATCAGGCCCCTCCAGTTTCCAGACAGTGCTAGGGAAAAAAGTCACTATAACTTGTGAAAACCAGTGGCAATGGTGGTTGAGTGAGACTGAGAGCTTCTGGAGTCCAGATGTTCCTCCTAAAGGACCCACCCCACACACTTACTCAGACTCACTTGATCTAACTTCCAGCACTGGGGCAGCTGCTTGAAAGGTGCTAAAGACATATAAGGAAGAAATGAATCATTTGGCATCAGGATGAGAGCTGGAGGGGCAGTTTTCAACCAGACAGAAGTACTGGCAGAGGCCATTTTCTTTTTCTGAACTCTCCCCCAACAGAACTAGAAGATGGGTACCATATTTGGTTCTCCATCAGTCTTGCTAACACTGTCCGCCCTGCCTTGGTGATTCCCTGAGACACCGCCCCATCAAACTTGCAAGCTGACAGATGCCATTTCCAGTAAATTTTCTATACAAACAGTCTATTTTGGCTCATTTGCAGACTTTTCTAATATCCCTCAAAGATTCACAAACATTAACAAGAAATATTTGGCCCTAGTGGCCATGTAACTCTTGATTAGTGGCCCATAGTCCAGCATTATTGGTAGTCAGCCTCAGTTCACAGTGTGGTTTCTTCTGGGCAATTCTGAGCCCAGCACAAGTAACAGCCATCTACAGATCACATTGTAGCCAATGCTGGGTGGTCCAAGGCAGGGCACATGTGGCAGCTAATTTTCCCCTGCACCTATGAGGAGTCAAGATACCTGGTGAACAGCTTCAGACCATACCAGAGCAGCACTCAATCCCCACCATGAACAACACACTCAAGGAACAGACTCACTAGGCACCAGAGCCTTGCTGAAGTTAGTCTTGCTCCATGAAGTCAACCTTTGCACAGCAGATCCTCTGCTATAGTTGCGGTTAGTCTTTGTAGCCAATCAGCCTGGGGATAAATCCCTCCCATTGACATACCAACAGTAATTGAGGATCAACTACAACAAAAGAGTGCACACTGAATACATGAGGGGCATACTTGAGTGCCCAGATTGGGTGACTTGGAAGGCTGTGTCACTGGGTCCTACAAGGCACCTACTACATAAAGCTACTCACTCAGCTAAGACTAGGGGACATAGCAGCTCTACCTAATATATAGAAACAAATGTAGGAAGGCAGCCAAAATTAAGAGACAAATAAACATGTCCCAAATGAAAGAACAGGACAAAAATCCAGGAAAGTACTACACAAAATGGAGAGAAGGAATCTATCAGATGTGAGTTCAAAACACTAATTATAAGGATGCTCAATGATCTCAGTGAAAACTTAAAGAAAGAGATAGAAAACAATAAAATGGAGATTAAAAACATAAAAAATGAACCACCCAGAAGTAAAGAATATAGCAGCTGAAATGAAGAATGCATTATAGGAAATCAAAAGAATAGATAAAGCAGAGGTTCAAATTGGTGTTTTAAAAGATAAAGGAGCAGAAAATACCCAATCAGAACAGCAAGAGAGAGAGAGAACAAAAAATGAGCATAGTATAAGGAGCCTCTGGCCCAATTTTAAGTATAGCAACATTCACATTATAAAGGTGTCAACAGGAGAAGAGAGAGAGCAAGAAATTGAAAACCTATTTGAAAAAATAATAATGATGAAAAAATTATCTAGCCTGGTGAAGAAAACAGACACAAATTCAGAAAGCACAGAGAGTCCCAAATATGATGAACTCTGAGAGCCTCAGACCAAGACACATTACAATTAAAATGCCATCAATTAAAGACAAAGAGAGAGTCTTAAAAGCAGCAAGAGAAAAGCAGTTAATTACCTACAAGAAAGTTCCCAAAAACTGTCTGATTTTCAACAGAAACTATGCAGACCAGGAGAGATTAGGACAAAATATTCAAAGTGATGAAAAGCAGGGACCTACAATTACTCTACCCAGAAAAACTCTCACTTAGAATTGATGTAAAGATAAAGAGCTTTCCAGACACGAAAAAGTTAAAGAAGTTCATCACCATCAAACCAGTATTATAGGAAATGTTAAAGGATAAGGTAAAGAAAACAAAAAAGGATTAAAATTATGAAACTAGATCATTAACTTATACCATGCACAAAAATAAACTCAAAATGGATAAAAGACTTAAATTTAAGTTGTGAAATCATAAAAATCCTAGAAGAAAACATAGGTAGTTAAATCTCAGATATTCAACATAAAAATATTTGGCTGATGTATCTCCTAAGGCACTGGAAACAAAGCAGAAAACAAACAAATGGGACTATAGCAAATTAAAAAGCTTCTGTACAGCTAAAGAAGCCATCAGAAAGACGACTAGGGAACCCAGTGTATGGGAGAACTCTTTAGCCAATGATACATCTCACACGGGTTTACTTAATGTCCAAAATATGTAAAGAATACAACTCAATGTCAGAAAGAAAAACAACCCAATTAAAAATGGGCGTAAGAACTGAATAGACACTTCTCCAAAGAGGACATATAAAGGGCCTGTACACGTATGAGAAAACACTCATATCAGAGAAATGCAAATTAGAGAAATGCATAATCATCAGAGAAATGCAAATTAGAACCTCAATGAGATATCACCTTATACCTGCTAGAATGGAACTATCAATAAATAAACAAACAACAAGTGTTGGTAAGGATGTGGAAAAAAGGGAATCCTAGTGCATTGTTGGTGGTGATGCAGTCAAGTGCAGTTACTGTGGTAAATAATATGGAGCACACTTAAAGCATTAAAAAAGGAACTTCCTTTTGACCCAGAAATTCCAATTCCAGAAATACACCCCAAGGATCCCTAAATACTAATCCCCCAAAAATATATACACTGCTATGTTTATAGCAGTGCTATTTATAATAACCAAGATTTGGAAACAGCCTAAATGCCCATCAGTAGGTGAGTGGATAACAAAGCTGTGGTACATTTATATAATGGAATATTATGCATCAGTAAAAGAGAAGAAACTCTTATATTTTGCAACAGAATGGATGGACCTAGATAAAATTATGCTAAATGAGTTAAGACAGTCAGTGAAATAAAAATACCTTATAATCTCACTTATAGGTGGAATCTTCTGAACACAATAAGCTAAAAAACAAAATAGTAACAGAAGCTTTGATACATTAAACAGACTGATAGATTCAGGGGATGGGATGAAAGACAGTGAAGGGATTAAACCAAAGAACCTTTATGTACACTGCATGGGCACACACAACAAGAAGGGAACTGGCATGGGGAAGGGAGAGGATAGGGCTGGGAGAAGATGGAGAAAGAGGAAAAAGGGGGGACAACTGTAACAGCATAAACAATAAATAAAAAAATAAATTTAAATAAGTATATGAAATAATAAATGGCAATAATAAAATGACAATAAATACATACTATCAAAAATTATTTTAAATGCAAATGTACTAAATTCTGTCTACAAGAAACTAACTTCAGATGGAAAGTCACACAGACCAAAAGTAAGGGGATGGAAAAAGATATTTCATCAAAATAGAAACAACAAAACATGGATAAATGATGAAGCAGCAATACTTGTATTAGACAAAATGGACTTTAAAACAAAGGCTCTAACAAGAGACAACGAAGGACCCAGGATTTTCATTTCTGCATATTTATACATAAAAATCCAAAACACTAAATTGAAAAGACATATGCATTCCTATGTTCATTGCAGCATTATTTAAAATAGCCAAGATATGGAAGCAGTATAAGTGTCTATTAATAGAGAAACTGATAAGGAAGTGGTGCATATATGCAATGAAATATGACTAAGCCATTAAAAAATGAAATCTTGCCATCTGTACCGACATGGATGGTCTCAGAGGTTATTGTGCTGGGTAAAAAAAGTCAGAAAAAGATAAATACTTTATGGGTTCACTTATATGTGGAATCTAAAAAAGCAAAATAAATGAACAAGCAGACCAGATGCAGACTCACAGATACTCAAGAGCACGTTTTGACAGTTGCCAGGTGGGAGAGAGGTTTGGGAGATGGGTGAAAGGATTAAGAAGCACAAATTGGTAGTTGCAGAATAGTCATGAGGATGTAAAGTACAGGACAGGGACTATAGTCATTAATATTGTAATAAGTGTGTATGATGTCAGATGGGTACTGGATTTATTGGGTGATCATTTTGTAAGTTATATAGATGTCTAATCAATGGGCACTATACCTGAAACTAATATAATATTGTTTGTCAACTGTAAATGCAAAATAAAAAATATAAAATAAATGACAGAATCTATAGTACCTGGTAGTCTTTGGAACTATACTCTTACTATTTGATTACTTACTAGTAATTTAGTTTCCAGTCAAGATTTTTCCCTATTAACACTCTGGCCTTAGATTTTTCATTATCTTATTTTTTTAGAAATTTTATTCCTGTGATTTTTCATCTGAAGGCTACGCAACCAAGACCCACCATAAAAAGAAGATACAGGCTGTTAAAATCCCTATTCTCTAGTTCAACAGGGCCTAGACATACAAACATGCAGGAAGAAATCCAATGCTTTTTTTAAAGTATGTTTTCATTTCTTTTAAAATAATTTATTTCCCCAGGTACCTAGAGTCTCCTGGACAAAACCCAAGAGAGAATTTTTAAGTAACTAGTGTGTTTCTTATTTGTTGATTGGTGTTGAAGTTTTCCCCTATAAATTCAAGATGGCTTAGAACAACTTTTTCAAGACAACAGGGAATTTACTTTATTTGGAAGGAGAATATTGAATGTTAGTTATGATTTTGATGGAAAAACTAAAGTAAAGAATCTCTAATACATACTGAAAAATAGCATGTTTGGGTCTGCTACATCGCAACGGAATGATGTCTCTTCCCACTGAGGATGAGGTTGAATGCCTCATATCTTTCTCTCTAAAATAATGTAGTTTATGTAAACCATTTGCATAAACCAAAATGTTTTCAAATTACTGAATGAACTTATACTGCCAATAATCATCTGGGACACAATAGGTGGGACATGTTGTAAACATTTGTTTCTCTGTCACATAAGATATATGAACATATCCTATTTACCAATGAATCATTTGGAAGATATTTATTGTACTTCTATTTTTTAAAAATATCATTGTTAAGGAAGGCTTGATAAATAAACAGAAAAGGATTTTTAGACATCCCAGTGTTGTTTTACAGATAAAGTTATCCTAGCCCACTCATTATAATTTAATGAAACCTAGAATCAGGGAAGCATCTTGATAGTTAAATTTGTTGTACAAAAGCTGATTTCTGGAAACTGCCCAGACTATGTTACACAGATTCCTATTCATCCTCTTTATTTTATTTTTCTTTTTTAATGAACGGTGAAGCTCTCCATTCTCTTAATTCCATGTTTTATAGCTGAGTGACAGTTTTATTTCCAAGATATATGCTGCCCCTTCCTTCACACATCTCTAAAGCTAAAATCAGAAAATAAAAATATCCAATTTTATATTCAATCAGCACCCAGACCATTTAATGCAATGGATTCCATTTTAGCCACTGTCTCTGCCTATGTTGCCATGTGGCAAAAACAAAATAAAAACCTCCTCTCAAGAGCTAAGCATATTGAGAGGATGATTAAAATTCAGTTTAAGTCTGTCCAAGTGTAGGATTATTGGCAGCAGTCATGGTTCTAGTGATTGACTTTAACCCTTCAGAATCTTGTGTTTTCCAAGAACAATGATGGGTGATATTTTTAACTTCCCCAAGCTCCAAACTGTGGACACCAAAGCACTGCACTGTAGGAGAACGTTCTGTGTGGCGTGGGCTCAGCTCCCACTCGGAGATAAACAGGACCCATGCCCACGGATAGGTTCTCCTGTGGGGAATCAGGCCTGCAATGTGCCTAGACTGCTTTGAGACTTGCTTTTTGCTAAAAACTCCCTCACCCTGGATTGAGGACATTCACTGCAAAGTAACTTCCTAAACTCCATGCTAAACTTTCCAAGGATGAGTGTAACAGTTCAACCACTTCTGCCTTTTCATTTGCAAATATCACTCTTCAGTGATGTGATTAGTGGCATTGGCCCTTTTGTTTTCTGTAAAAGGTAACCACCTAAAGTGAACCTGTGCAATGAGGACGATTAGATAATGTGCCCAAAGATAGAAATAAAGTGCTGTCATGGAGGAGGCCAAGGCTTTTGCTCCCCTTGAGAGAAAAGCCATGCTGTCCCTTTTCCTCCATCAGACTCAGTAGTCCACGTGAATGTCTCATTTCATCCTTAATGACGCAGGCAGTGCAGGCCAGTGTCTGCATCACTATACAGAAGAGAATTTTACACAATCACAAATACATAATATCTCTGCATGACTCTTGGAAATTAAAATGTACTGTGAGCTTTAAATAAAAAGAAAAATTTATAGAGCTCTCTGGAGCCAACAGGACAAGAAGGGAAACAAATAAAAAGTTACTTCCTAAACGGGAGGAAGTTGGCTAATGTTTAGGTGTATGGTTACTTTTAAAATCATGGTTGATTTCTTGAGTTTTAATTCTTCTAACTCTGTGCCTGACTCTAATGTGTCTTAGTCACAATCCAAATCAGCTTTTTTAAAAAAGACATAGGCTTAGAGACCTATTGTTGGCACATAAACTGACATCTTAATGTTCTATACAAAATTAAAAGGCCAAATTTTCTCACCAAGAAAGTACTTGGTTAGACAAATTCCACAGAGTAGAAATGATGACTCATTATGTTTCCTTTCAACAGGTGGAAGGCTTTAGTTACTGTGGAAACAATATTTCTGATTGCTCATAGAGGAGCCTGAGAAGAACTCAATCCCAGACTCTATCTCAATCTGTGAGCCACGTCTACACCTGCCTCTGTGTGCCCAGGTAGCAATTCTGAAGTCAGTTCAAGAGTAGCAGCCCTATAGAATTAAATCTGGGATAAAAAAAAGTCAATTTTAGGAATCCTACTGGGTCATGATTTAAAGTTAAAGAAATAGCAAATCAAAAACTGACTGTGAAACTATACCATTTTTGTTGACTTTCTAATATTCAGTGTCAATCTAGAAATTTATTTAGTTGATTTGAATAACTATAAAGAAGAAAAAATTTCACCAAGTTATATTTAGAAAGGAGAGTTTTAAGATCAGTTTCTTAACCAGTTTGGCACATTGAGTAAAAGATACTAATACGTATATAAGTATCTTTAATATGTATATTAAATATGTATATATTATCTTTTGTATATATATTTATACTAATATTTATATTTAGTGTATATATATATTTAGTATCTTATATTAGTATATATATCAGCAAAATAATCTTATAAAACATCTTAATGAATAAGTATAAAGGTCTGGAAATTTTCATTTGACATGGAATTTTATAAAGTTAGCCTTTCAGTATCCAAAATCCAGTAATAAATTAGTTTATATTAGATTAATAGTTGAACCACAATATCATAAAACCATCTAAAATAAAAAGGTGGTCTATAATTAAAAAGCTAAGAGGAGTTAAAATTGTCTAGTGAGAGTCAGCATTTTGCTACCCATGACAGAATTATTCCCAAAAGTGAGGAGTTTTTCTTCTCATATTTTTCATGATACTAGAATGGTAAATTTAGGAAGAATACAGAGATGACTGTTTAGAACATGACACTGTTGAAGAATATGAGAAAGAATAATTTTACCCAATATTATGTATGGTAGGCACATGGCAGAACCAATTAAACCAGCATATCCCTTCTTTACCTCATAAACTTGTAGTTTAAATAACAAAATACAATGAAGATGAAGGTGAAATTAAGTTATCCTTAACCTTCAACAGCTATCGTATAAATAACACTATCATTGAATGCTAGAAGTCTTAAACATTTGATTCTTTTTTATATAATCTTGGTTCAATATAATCCTTTTATAGAAATGTCAGTAATCAGTGATCCATAACTGGAGAGTGGGCTGGGACTGGTGACAGAAAAAAAGAGATTGACTGATTCTCATCAGATAAATAGATTAGATAGATAAATGATAGATAGAAAGGAATGGCTAAACCCTGAAAAAAAAATGCCAGGATTTTTCATTTTAACTAGGCATTGTTCAAGCAGTTTGCTTTTTGTGAAAACTCAAAAAAGGATAATCCAAGTGTTAAATGCATTAAATTTTAAGCTATTTATGTCCAGTTCAAAACCTTTAAAAAGAGACTTTTAAACTTGATCCTTAATTATTTTTCTCAGAGATATTGACAGTTTGCATTGTGGTTTTGTTACCGAACAAGGTGGGGGGACTGGGACAATATACTATTACCCAAAAGGAACCCCCCAAGTTCGTTATGTCCACCACCAGATGAAAGAGGTCTCTCAATGCCAGGGACTTGTGAAATGGAAAGGAAATGTTTATTTAATGCTATACAAACTTAAAGTAGTGACCTAATGTCTTCATCAAAATTCCAAAGCCCCTTAAAACACCCACAAACACACACAGTCCTTCCTTCCCCCTTTGCCCAGTCTGGGCTACCGTATCTCAGGGAAAGAAATAGAAGTCCATGGCTCAGGCAGCCCCCAGTTCTTCTCAGTAATCCATCTCAGCTGGTAGGCCTCCCTCAGTTCCCGGTGCCATCATCTGTGTCACAGGGATCTCTGCTAAAGCTGGGTGGTGGTTCACCCTTCTAAAGCTGTGGGGGTCCCCACTCTGGCAAAGGTATGTGGCTCTCTTACATGTCCACAGTCACGTGGCTCTCCATTCAAAGGCTGCAGCCGAGTGGTCCTCTCTGCACAATTCCCCAGGGTGTCCCCACTCTGCCAAAACCACGTGGTTCTTCCCCCACTGCCCCAGCCAAGTGGTCCTCTCTCCAATGGTTGGGAGGAGGGGGGTCGCCACTCTGACAAAGCCGAGTGGTGATTCTCTGCTAAAGCTGCATAGTGGTTCTCTCTCACATGGCTGCAGGAGTCCCCTCTCTACTAAATCCACCTGGTTCTCCCCCTAATGGCTATTGCATCTGGGTTTAAATCCTTGTGCCAATCCTCCTCTGCAGCCCTATTTCCAACTCCTCCCACACTCAGTTACACCTGCCAGCATTCTCAAAGCCTTCCAGCTTTACTGGTCTGCCATCATGAGTCTGGGCAGGTATGGCCCCATGTCATGGAGCCAATCTTCTCCAAGTTCCCACACAGGTGCTATAACTCGGGGACCTGCCCCCCAGTTACGTCTTGGTGGGGAAGTTCCTTTCATCCACCTGGCTCAGAGCATGGCCACAGCTATTTAACATATCTATGTAACCAGTTATAGATATGTTAAATGACCACACCAAAGGTTAGCTGCAAAGCTGTTGCTGTGCGAAACAGCTCTCAATGGCCCTGCTCAATTTGTGCCTTCCCCCAACCCACACCTGGTGGTGGGGGGTGGGGGTGAGGACATCCTAATATTTCCTGGACACCTTGAGTTCTGGACCCCATTCCAAATCCCTATTCGGGGTCCTCCCTTCTTGGCTGCACCCTGTTACAGTTTCTGCCATCCACAGAACTTCTCAGGAGGGAAAGCAACCTCAAGTTCAGCACGGGTGTATCATATCATTCCTCGTTACTAATGGCAGTTGCACCAATTTCTTTTGACCTATTTATATACACATCCAGCTTCTGGTTATTAGAGTTTGAACGTTCAACATTTTCAACACTAAGCCTTCATTCCAATAAGCTAAATGGCCCTCTTGTCTTAGCTAGTGTTTACAAAACTATTTCCAAAATTTTTCATTACATAGGTCAGTAATGAAATTTCACATGGACAATAAAGTGCACTCACATATACTGGAGTATTAAAAAATAGATGTTTATCAACACTGGATCATATTGTTTTATACCGTGATACTAAAAATATTTGACATCTATTAGGACAATTATATAAGAAAAGACATCAGTCCAATCAGACATAAAAAAGCACACACCTGAACCACAGCATCTAAAGTTGAATATTAAATTTATATACATAACACACATGTAATTATATAAATATATACACACACTAACATATACCTGGATAAATTCTAGATTGCTTCTTGAAAAATCATGTATTTCTGATCCTTGTATTTTTGTAATATATTATAAATGAGAAGACAATCAAGAAGGATCTTTATAGTATGAAAGCACCCAATAATATCCTTCTAAAAGGTGACTGATACATTTATTTGTAAAACACTGTGTTACCCACACATGGCAGAATGTTTTTTATCCTGAAAAAGACTTTTTTACATATTCTGCAAATGATTAATTAATTTGCTGCAGTTAATAATATGATATGTAGATATTTGAACACAGAACAGTATATGCAACCATGTCTAATTGTAATACAAGTTAGATTTATGTGAATATATGTATATTACCATCTATATATTTTCCTTTTTAAATTGATTCAAAGCCATGCTTCATTCCTTGAGGATACATAAGATATTTATTTCATATCTTGATAGTCTACCATTTATAAACCATTAATCTGAATGAGCAGTATAAGCAATACATAAAACAAAATATTTTATACAATAATTTGTTACAGTCTAGAATTTTGAGTTTTAAAGATGAAATTTATAAACTAAGCCCCTTCTAAATGGCCCACTGGTAACATTGCAGTCCACCAAAGATTTTTTTCTTCACAATTATATGCAGCACAAGGCATGTTTGCCACTAGGTATTTCTGCAAAGCACCTTTAGTGTTTTAGAATTATAGTTTCATCCCTTGCATACAATCTGTTCAAGTCTCACAATTGTTGCAAAAAGGTTTTTGCTTCTCTAAAAAGAGACATTGCCTTGGCCAGGTTGCAACTGATTAAAACTGAGCTCTAATTGAGAGCATTTGTTAAAGATTTCTATTTGAGATCATTGAGATATGGCCCTGTAAGCAGCGGGCCATATCATCCATGTCATATTATAAACAGAGTGGAGTTCGTGTCATGGCTGCTGTTGGATAATTTGTGCAATTGTCTGTGAAGTGCTGCTAGACAGTTTGTGTGAGTGACTCTTTTTGCCTTTCCATTCAAACAGGCCTCATAATAGGCTATTAAGCTTGTTTTCTGGAGATATACATCAATAATTTAAACAGTGTTTCAGTCAAAACTGGTTCAGCATTTGTTTTTTAGGAATACAGCTTTCCAGAAATTTATTTTTTAAATAAATTCGTAGGATAAAATCAACTAAGTATAGAAAAGTCCCTAATCTGTGTCCTAGAACAGGCACATTTAGTGCCATGGTGGGGAGTGGAGACTGTAAATAAAAGGAGAGCTAACAAAAGATAGAGCAAAAATTATAACAAACACAGTAAAAAGTCTTTATAGGTCCTTCAAATTGGGCTTTTACCATGTTCTGATCTTCACTACTGATACACTTAAAAAGTCACATTTTTCCAGCACCCCCACTGAGAGCTGCCCTGTCCTCTGTTTAGTCCCAGGTAACTTTATTCTGGGGTTATGACAACTCTTAAAAGAGCTTCTTATTATTTATGATTCACAGATGTGTATCAAAGGCATTGTTCAGTGAGGCACATTAACACCTCACGTAGGGATGCCTCTGATTATTCTGAGATTATCAATACTCTCCAAAGATCTGGCTTCAAGTCATTCTGGAAGCATCACAGTAAATATTTCATTATCGACCTAACTGTGATTAAAGAGACTGCTATTATTGAACACAGTAATCAGCTGTCTTCCAGTTTGAATTCCCTCCCAAAGAATGAGGTGCCCTTGATCACCTTTGACCAGTTCCATTTTTTAGGAATGATCTCCAGGTCGTCAGTGAACAAGCAAACTTTTTGAGACAAAGACATGGACAAATTGTCTTCTTTTTCATTATGACAATTTCTGTTTGACAGAAAGAGCATTTTGAAAGTTCACCAATAGCCTTGGCCAGCTCTGTCAGCATTTTCTAATCACTTAACCTAGCATCGTGCGGCTCAAGGTGCTACATCAGGCAGATTTCCTGAGTCACCTGCAGAGAGGCACAGACCCACAGAACTGAATTGTTAGAGGTACAGCCCTAGAGACACAATGCCGTGGAGGCTGTCACAGAACACAGCTTTCCTCCTACACAAGCATTACTGCGTACAATTTTATAGCTCCATGAAACTTGGTGATTGCAATTCACAGAGGTTTAAGACAAATTTTGTTTTTACCACAAATAGGGCTTTTAATGTCAATTTGGGGTTCTAATAAATTTAAAACTGCAAAATAAAAATTGGCAGCCACATGTATGTTTGGGGAAATTTCCTCTGGCTCCAATACAATTTAGTGGGAACATACACATCAGATAAATTATATGGCTATTTAAGTATTTTAAAAAACTATCAATGAACTTGAATTATATCAGTGATACTCCCCAAAATAACTTTTGCACCCTATATACTCAAAATAATTAGAGTTCACTGAACCTCAGATGATTATCTGAAGATGATTACCATTTTTAATAAGAAAAATTATTTTACCTCTCTCTTGCTCTCTCTGCAGTTAATGTATAGTACAATTCATTTTCGGGAACAGAAGTAAAACTAACATTGTTGCTACTTTTCTTTTAAAATGTCATTGAGCTTTAGATTCAGTAAACAAACAATTATGTTAACATAACTGTCTATGGCAGCGATTTTCAGCCTTTTCCATTTCATGACACATACAAACAAATACTAAAATTCTGCACACACCAAAAAGCATATTTTATGTTTTTCTTGATCTGACAAAAAAAAAAAGGTAGGTATCATTTCTATTCACTCACACTGAATGGCTATTGTTTGGCTATTGTCATTTTTTATTTGACAATCTAAGGGAAAACAGGTGACCAAATAGGTATTGAATGTTTTTAAAATTCTTGTGATACACTGGTTGAAAATCACTGGCCTACGTGCTCATTTGAAGAAATTATACTAGACCAACGTCACATCAGGAAGTGTGGAAGAAATGCACATGAAAATTAGCCTGCAAATATCCTTGTACACTCTCAGAGGAAGCAATTACCACCCAGAACACACCTTCAGTGATTACTGGGGTGAATGCAATCTTGATCAGCATGTTGACAGACTCTGATTCTTTACAAACTCACCTTTCCGAGAAAGTGATCACAAGATTCTGTGGTGAATCACTTGTCTTAGGAAACTATTTGGTTTCTTATGCAGATAGTTACCCAGCATGTGACCCTAAAACAAATTGCCCCTTCTTCCAGAAGGGAAACTGCCCTGAAATAGATTGCCCATTTATTTCATCCACTCCCTAAACCTCTGTGTGCCAATTGAAAATTCCAGGGCATGACTTTTCCTGGAACTGTCCTCTGTCTTAGTTTTAGTTGTTCAGAAAAAGACAGGGGCATCCAAGGTTTCCCGTCCTCTCCTCTGCAGTCCCACAGAAACTGCTGTCCTTGTATTAGTTTCTGCTGGCCAGGCAGGTATGAGGCTTCCACTGAGATGGATGTTAAAACAGCCACATAGGTCAGCAGGCAGATGGAGAAAAGAATTGGGAATAGCAAAACAGAACATGCATTTTAAAAAGACAGCAGACCATGGGTCACACATGGTGTGAGGTGGTCTCACACTGCAATACTGACAGTCAGATAGAATTTTAAAGCTGAATGTTGTTCTAAGATCATTTTGCCTAGTTCAGTGCTTCCAGGTTATTTTATAGAGTACTCTGACATATTTAAATATCTCAACTAAAACTTCCTTTGAAGACCTGACAAAGATATAGACATTTTATAATAAACCAATCAATACCATTTTCATCAGAATAATTTATCAAAATTGTGAGTTCCTTTCTGAGTCATTCAAATAAAACTAACAAAATCAGGAAGTGGGAAATATAGAAAAAGTTGAAAATATAAGGAAATTATTGGGCACACAGTCTCATTCTACTTAGTGATTGTGGTGTTTTGTCTCTAAGGGGAGAATAACCCTCAGAGGTTCTGGAAAGTACAACTCTCCTCGACAATAGTTAGATTTGTGATTAGACCATCAATTTCAGTACAGCTTCACTCCTGCTGTTTTCCAATACCAGAATTAGAAATTCAGTTTTCAATACCAAGACCTTGTCCATAGTCCAGGGTCTCTATCTGAAAGGTATCCTGCCTTTAGGAAATCAACTCCATAACCTAAATGTCAGCAATTCTTTACGAGCAAGGCCCATCCTTTATCCTCTGAAGCTTTTCCAACAGGTGGGTTCAATAATATTCTCTCAGACTTGGGTGACTCTGGGGCTGCTTTTATGCATAGGTGGAAGGGAAATCAACAAGAATCAAATGTCTGAAGCTCAAGGGAGCTAATATTTATGGTGACTCAAACTCCCACACTTTCAACACTTCAGAGGGAAGCATTGAAACCAAGGCTAACACACTGAAAATCCCAGAAGGTGGCATTTATTGCATAATATATACAAATGGCACCATTGAGAATCATAAAGGCATAATGTACAAGGCCAAGATTTGAAGACCACTTAAAGGCATTTAAGAAACAAAAGTTTTTTCACAGGGAGACAATACATCAAGTCATTATCACCTATCAACTCCTTTGTCCATGTATCAGTTAGGATTTAACCAGCAGGAGATATAGATTTATTCAAAGAATTGACTTACATGATTTTGGTGGCTGGCTAGGTAATTCTGAAATCTGGAGGGCAGGCTGTCACGAAGAACAGGCTGGTAACTCTCAGGCACAAACAGAAGCTGCTGCCCACAGGTAAAATTTCTTCTTCCTCATGGAAACCTCGGTTCTGACCTTAAAACCTTTCACCTGATACATCAGACCTACTCAAATTATGTATAATCATCTCCTATATTTAAAGTAAACTAATGATTGGCTTTAATATCATCTATAAAATACTTTTGTAGATATATCTTGATTAATATTTGATTAAATAACCACACAATGGACTTTAACTTAGTCAAGATGACATAAAATTGACCATCAGAGTCCTCTACCAAAAAAAAAATGTTTACTGATTTAGTTTCCTGCATTAATAGTAAAGAATAAAACTAACTTCCAGGAGAGAAGACTCAGTCACACCCAGTGATGGTTAATTTTGTGTCCACTTGACAGGGCCACAACACACCCAGATGTTTGGTTAAACATTATTTCTGATTATGTCCGTGAGGGTGTCTCTGGAAGAGATTATAATTTGAATTGGGCAGATGGCCCTCATAAATATGAGTGGGCATCATTCAGTCTATTGAGGTCCTGAATAGAATAAAAAATCAGAAGTTTAAATTTACTCTCTGCCTAACTGTTTGAGCTGAAACATTGGTCTCCTCCTACCCTTAGTGCATCTGGTTCTTAGACCAGAGTCCTACCTATCAACTCTCTAGCTCTCCAGCCCTGGAACTGCACAATTATACCACCAACTTTCCTTGGTCTCCAGCTTGTAGATGACAGATCACGGGACTTCTCAGCCTTATAATCATTTGGACCAATACCTTATAACAAATATCTTTCCAGGTAAGTAGATAAAGATAGATAGATGATAGATAGATAGATACATAAATACACAGATACATAGATGATAGATAGATAGGCAGACAAACATAATGGTTCTGTTTCTCTGGGGAACCCTGATACACATTCCACATAGTATGAGTAAGCTAGGTCCCTATTCAAAAACAAGAAATACACAAGAAGAAAAAAAAGTGAGGCTGTAGCCAAAAGAAGAACAAACTCAAAACCTAAAGTGAATTTACCACTATATTTGACAAAGGAGTAAAATAATATTTTAATATATTAGTGTTTTTTGTTCCCTGCTATTTTGATTGTCTTTAATTGCTTTTTATTCCATGGCCCTTCCCTCCTTCAAACTAAACCCAGAGACATCCTTTGCCTTGGGAAAAGGTTGTAAAATCCCAGGCCTGTAGATAACAGAAGCCAAGGCATAAATGAAAAATTTTGAAGAAAAACAATCTGTCAGGGAGTTTCCTTCCATTTACTTTCCAAATTCCAAGATAATTAAATTTTTTTTCTTTCAGGATGCTAAATACAAGGACAGAAAGTACAGAAGAGAGAGAAAAAAGTGAAAATGTCAGCACCTTGGTAGGACCATGGCTAACAACCACTCCACTGACTTCTAAGTCAAGAAGGGAAGGGATGACAAATAGATCAGAGGATCTAAAAGTAGAGGAACCTATATTTCCTACTTCACTAGATCCATCCTCAGATCTGTAAAAGAGGTAATAGAATTTTTCTGCATCTGACATGGGAAGCATCAGAAGAAACACCTGAATGCTAGGAATGAAACCACCCCACAGCATTCTGTACAGAAGCACAGCATTTTCAATGAAGAGATTTCATTTGGTTAGATAAATTAATAATGTTTGTGTGAATTGGCTTTGCAGTGGACTACTTAGGCATTTGTTGCTGTGGAACCAATTTAACCTCAAAATTTATTAGATCTGTGTCTCTGCTACCAACAGTTTCCATAAAATATTTATGGCTGATGCTTTTACTGCCTTATTCAGTAACCTGATAAATATGTTCACCGCACTTTCCTAACCATATCAAAGATTGGTCCTGGGGCTTCTAATTTGATGTCTTAATCACTCCATTCTCTATTTCCATGGCTGAAACATAACAAAATGACTCTAATATGATAGTCTAATGAGGTAAATTCACGCCACATTTTTACTCCAGATTAGCAACATCTGCAAGAACACTCAGATTGTGTGTACTGTCAGTAAGATGCAGGTCTCAGAGTCATAAAGGCCTGACCACACACAGGCCTTGGACTTTGAACTGTAGTTAGGTAACATCTTGCTGCCATACTTTACCTGTTCATTTTCTAGCTGATGCACTGATTTACCTTACCAAGAACTGCTCTATCCTAGTCCATCTTTGCATCACTAGGAACTCACTACCAAGAAAACCCAACACTATTAAAACTTTCAGTGCTTCACCATTAATGCTGATACAGATTGCCTGTGAGGTTGCAGCTGATGTGTTGCCTCTGTCAAGCACAGTGTTAGTCCATAGCCCTGAGTGCAGAAATAATTGACAACCTGCTCCACCTCCTTCTATATAAGCCTGCAGGGCAACATCATCCATGTGAAACAACTTCTGGGTGACTGCTTCAATGCAGTCTTCTACTGAATCCCACTGAAAAGCAATAACTTTCTGAATGAAGAAAAGAAAATCTTTATACCCGTGTTCAAGTTTCTGGCTGCATCACTGATCAAGACTAAGAAAAATGTGATACACTAAAACCAGGAGGCAAACCATCTAAACCCAATGGACACAGACAAGAGATAAAGTGGTGCTGTGCACGTTGCATTGTCACACATGTTGAACAGCCTTTCATCCATGTAGCAGTAGACATATGGTGTGTTTTTCTTTTGAACAAATTCATATATAAAGAGAACCAGTTGATGGAAAATTGACCCTTTCACTATGAATAACTTAAACATTTTCCTTTTAAAGTTTTCTCAAAATTGTAGAAATATTTTGCCACAGATATAACGTTCTTTCATCAATTATTGTTCACTCGTCTGGTTATCTATTAGCACATAACAAACCATTCCAATACTTAGCTGATAAAAACATTTTATCAGTGAAGATAAATCTTCCCAGAAGCCTCTAGTGAATGTCCCTTTATATTTCACAGACCAAAACTAAGACATACACCCACCCAAAACCAAGCCCAGCCTCCATTTTTATTCAGTTGGAGAAGCCTCTACTTCATACAATATCTTAAATGGATTTTGTTAGCAATGGAAAATGAGTGAGTGGCCTTTTATAGGCAATAAAAAGTACCTATACAATGATTTTTCTGTATATTTATATTATAAACTACACTTTCTTATCACCATTTACAATGAAGGCAGTGTTCTTCTGTGTAAAGCCACTAAATGACCTAGTCTCATCTATGCTTGTGATGTCCCTGAGGGGCGCCTCTTGATTTTACCTAGCTAGCAGTTGCCAACTTTCCTGTATTGGAGACATTTATTTGGCAGACTTCCTTAACCTACTTATGTACAATTTCTGAGAGAGTTTAATTATTTTTCCCCTATGGCAGATGCAAGCTAGAATATAGAGGTAATCCACCAGAACAATATTCATAGCACTCCAGACCTGCAAACCCTTGCTCGGCCTTTATGTCCTTAAAAATTCTATTACCCCTGCCCACCCCCTCTAATATGTATAAAAGTTGTATCCATGTTTCCTGGCTTGTGTGGAATCTATCAGAAAGCCTTTAATATATAATAATTACCAGTGGCCAACATAATCACACCCTTAAATTAAAGAGTTGTGTGATGTCCATCCAATGTCAATCCTCACATCTGTGAGTTAGTTCCAGTGAGACTACCAAGGTGAGTCTGGAAGCTAAAAAAAAGATGTGCGATACTTTGGAAGAACGATTTAGTAAATTCAAAGTACAGCCTAAGTCACTGTATCTAAATCTCATCTCTGAGCCATACTTTCAGTAGGGCTGTCAAAGCTGGTTGCAAATCTAAGGTTTTCATAACTGATTTAAATGCTCAACTAAAACCTTCTGTTACTTTAGGTTTCCTGGAAAATAATTACTAGTCTTTCTTCTCAATGAGTTCTATATTAAGAGATCTGATATCTCAGTCTTCTTTCTTGACAGGAATTAAACGTATGAAAAGAATTGGAGTGCCCTCTTCACTCATTTTCCAATTTTTCATGCAGTGAGATTGCCCTGACCATCAACTATGTGCAGACACCTTGCTCAGCCTCCAGATAAATAGGGTCTCTCTTTTCACAGGGTAGGTAATCAAATCTGTCTAAAGAATATATAAAAAAAAAAAAATTTTGAGAGAGAGTCAGTTTTAAAAAAAGATTAAAATATTACAGGATATATACTCAATGCAGAAAGCTTGATGATGTTAAATAAATGCATGTAAGGATTGAATGGCTAGAAAACATCAAGGTCCTTAGGTGAAGGGTCATTTAAATGCATAGAAGACAAAACATTTTAATGTGGCACACAGGTTCATCAGTCAAAAGGAAAACTGATATTAGAATTTGTTTTAAAAACTCTACTAAAACTACTAGAGGTCAAAATGATAATGAGATGATTAGATTAAAAGGAAAATTAAAAGATCAACATCTACATGTTAGTAATTAGTGAGGTAGATTAACTAATTTTAAAATAAAAGCAAGAGAAGAAAAATGTAGGTTTGAGCTTTTAACAGGAATACTAAAATGAATTTGAACCAACTAAATTGAACTTCACACTGTAGGAAACATGTTAAATTGGCAAAAGCTAACTTACAGAAAATGTTGAACAGCTCAAAAAACATTTCTCAGAAAATTGATTGAATGGTGAAAGGAGGGGACCTTTACTGTCAAAGGAGTAAACTCTTTAAATTTATCTTAGTTTCTTTATTTTCTCCTTTTCCTTACTTCTGATCCTAAGAGCCATGGAGTTATTCACATAAAACTCCAACCAGTATGAAGATTTTAAGAAGGTAAACATTTGACAGTAGTTAATGAGACCAAACTTCTATACTGGACTTACCCTCAGATTTTTTATTGCCAAGCCCCGAGCATCTGCATCTTTGCTTTGCTTGGAGGTTTGGAGAATATTTATGCAAAATCTGTTGACCAGGAAGCTGACAGAATGTTAAATATGGGAGACACACGACTCATTTTTTCTCTTCAAATTCTACCTGGCTTACTTAATCCTTACTTCTCCTCCCTGCCACCATGTGCAGCAGGGGAGACTGATACTAATGTTTGCAACCCTCTGGACATGATGCTACCCTAGGTACCCTAAGGCAACTGCTCATGCACTCTGCAGAGCTTGGCAACCTCCTGGCAGCCCATGAAGGAGATGGAGAGTGAGGGGCTGTTCTCAGACACTTTAAGAACATTCTAGCCTCAAGACTTCCATGGCTGACATTTGAACAGTAGTAACTGATTGTGTTCCAGGGCAGCAGCAACCAGCCTGAATGGACCACAGATGTTTCTACGCAGGTGAAAGCAAGGCAATAAAATGGTGGAACATGTTGCATGCTGAAAATGAATTATCATTGCTAAATTGATATATTTCATGGTAAATACATAATGTCCAATGTCAAAAAGCCTGGATAATAACTATAACTCTCTATGCCTTATCTTTAAAGAACTTACATAAATCAATAACTTGGTTAGAGAAATTCTTTTGGTCCCAATAGCAAACTATACAAAAAATGATTCAGTGAATTCTGTAACCAAAAATTCCAAATACTGGAAAGTTATTACTATCAAAAATTTGAAAGTAATTTAATCAGTTGGTATATAATATATGTAGTTTTAATTTTTTTAAATCAGCATTTGTTGTTTATATGACTTATAAAAGAACCTGGCAATTGTTGTATATGTTTAACAGCTATTCCTACAGAAGGTAGTTGCTAGAAGACAAGATAAGTTTTCAATGTACTACAAAATTCAAAGAATTGTGCATTTATAATAAAGTTCACACTTGGATTTGCTGATTTGAATAAAAGGAAAAAGGATTTATGGACATGAACAATAGTGAGGTGATCACTGAGGGGGTGGGGGTATAAGGGCAGTAAATGGTAATGGAAAAATATAATAAAAATTACATTAAAATAGTTTTGTCTAACTGTAAGAAAATCAATTTCATTTAGATACTAAAATTATTAAATATTAAAACTCAGAGTAATTTTTTATGTGATCATTTGGTAGTTTTACCTTAAATTTGTTTTTAAATGAGAATAGGTATAGAGGTCAGAGCGAGCAGACAGTAGTGGGCCTCCCTTGAGGGAGGAGTCTGCAGTTCCAGCCAGGTCAGCCCTTCCTTCAGCAGGTATTTCAGCACTTGCCAAGCTGGCTCTGTCTCTTCCCACTTAAGGCTGGTTTTGATATCACCGACAATTATGTAGCCATTTTTCTGTGCCAGCTGCAGACCAGTGTGATTCCATACTGAGCTCAGGGGGAACAGACTGAATGAAGTAAATGCTGTCAATAGGAACGACGACCTCTACTCCCAGGAGATTCCAGCTGAGGAGGCCAGAGAAGCCCTTCCCTGTCTCTGTGCTAAAAGGGGCCCAGCAACAGGCTGGGAGAAGAGGGAAGATCTGTTGACGAATGAGACCTGCACAACTTTGTTTAAAACATACACATGCACACAATAATGAGAAAAGGTAAAGGGCAAAACAAAGTTTATGAAAACATCATTTACCAAAAAACCACTTGCACATACTAGAACTTACCAGAAAAAAATTACAAATTATGTTTTTAAAAATAATTTCTTATATATTTTAAAGCAAATAATTTAAATGTGCAACTACTGAACACTTTTCAAAAACTAATTTACTGATGCTGCTCTTCTTGTGGACAAAAATGTGCCTATTGGTAGCAAATTACAACCTGAAAACTGACAAATAAATAAATGTCCTTTCCCAGCAAATACACATCAGAAGTGTCTAATTAAATAACCCTGACCTGGTATTCATGATACATCATTTCTACTTCTGACATTTTTAGCTATTTGTTGTTTCAGGAAAAGTCAATTAACCTTCTGGAACTTCATTTCATCACCAGATTTACTTTATTTTTTTAAAGAAAGATAGATTAGACAGTTTCTTATCATATCTAGACACTACAGCAAGGCTTTACAATTAATACTCACAACAAATCTATCAGGGAGGTCTATCCTTATCTCCAGTGCTCGAGTGAGAAAACTAAGTCTGAGAAGTTTTAAATAAATTACCCAAAATGGCAAAATTCAAAGTCACACATTTGAATGACCTTTAAGTTCCCTTTTACCTCTGCAATTAAAATTAAACAATAACATTTAAATACAAATTGAATTAAAATATTTAACTTTAATACTTGAATTAAATTAAATTTTGAAATTTGAACTTAAGTACAACTTGAATTTAAGTAGGGTTATTTAACTTCTATGTACAGATACAACAAGTTTCTATAGCAAAACATGGATTTCAGAATCTGTGCTATGAAACTCATGGTTTCCACCATAACCAAATGCAGGTTGGACTGCCTGCTTCTATGAAAGCCAGTTACTCCAGAGGCAGATGCTGATGTAAAGGAAAATGGTTTATTTTCAGGTGCCAGCCATCTGGAAGATGCGGGACTCATGTCACAAAGCCCAATCCCACATCTCAGTGGAGGCAGAAATTTTTATAAGGAGGGAGAGGGAAACAGAGTAAAGATATTGAGGGAGGGGGTTGAAAAGTTCTCTACGTGCAGATGAGCACAGTCCATTCCGATAAGGCCAGTGATGGTCCAGTGTGCATCATACTGGTTTAGTCATCCTGGCTTCATATCAACCCAGCTTCAGGTCATCCTGGATCCATGGTTGAAGGTCAGCAAATTTCCTGGGGCTCATGTGCTTGAAGATTGGAGTCTGTATCTTTTCAAGCTAGTCCCTAGGATTACAAACATGTTGTTTATCTACAAGTGGCATATTAGTCAGAGTCCACACGTATAGAAACACTGTCAAAAGAATGGTGGGGTGGATTACAATTATCCACCCCACTGTTACAGTTATCCACTGTTACATCATAACTTCCAGACAGTCCCATATTATCCTAAATGCTGCACAAGATTGGTGCATATTAGTGCCATATCCACCCCTCAACCAGGAAATGATTTTCTGTCTTCTGTTTTTTGTCAAAGTCATGTTAAGTATCTATAATTCGTTAGTTAAATATCTAGCCTTAACTATAAAGTGCCCAAAGATCACCAAAATATGAAGATCCAAAAATGTACCTTACAGTGATGACCCAAGAACATGACAAAGTTTAAATTGATACTATTCATTTGAAGCATCAAAGTGGTAGATTCAGAGGCAGCACAAAGTGTGTAGGATGAGAAAGCAGGGGCAAGGGTCGACAGGGAGCAAACCTATGTACACAGTGGCTGTTCCCTGCAGAACATTCCTAAACATATTAAAGAAATTAAGGTTTAGAGCAGCCCTACCAAATTGCAGATTAGTGGACAGTACAAGAACATTCACAGAGTCCCAGCAAGAAAACAACGATAGACATATTCAATATTAGATTCAATTGTTTTGTAAAGCACTTTGGTTTTTATGAAAGAACAATTCTGTTTATGCAGTTCAACCTTAATTTCATTTCTAGGTGTCAGGAGTACTAGAAAATGCTACCAACACAAATTATATTTTTACCATAACAAAACCAGAAAATCCAGTTTCCTGAACATTTAATACACAATATTCTATATGTTATTTAACTGTCACATCTTTTTTCTCATAAAAATTAAAACATGTCATGGGAATGGTAATGATACATAATACATATTTAAATGTTTAATAATTTACATTTTGTTAATTATTTTGACATGATTTTGGGTAAAGATTTTTACAACACACAAGCAGACCATCTGTTGCTGTTGGAATTATTAATAAATACTCCCTGAACTAAGTTTTTAATTAAAAATAAAATGCTGTATTTATTAAGGCCCATCTTAAGTGGCATGCCAAAAGGAATTAATAGAGTATCAAGCTGCCAATCTCTAAATAATTGTTAAAATATTGGAAACTTTTATTCATGAGAAACTACATGGATCTGAATGATTAGGGAACAATCTGTTGATTCTTATGCCTGCTGCTGTGTGGGATTCAAGTGTATATGAATCAAGGAAAATGACACCACCTATTCCATATACTGTTCCACGAAATTCCCAAGGAGCCAGAGTAGTGCAAATGCTTTCTTCTTGACTACATCCTTTGGTTTTATCTTGAGAAGGGGACCAACTGGCGCTAATCATCTGGCAAATCCGTCATCTTGGAGACTGTGAACTTACTGCATTACGGTACATTATTAAAGCAGGTCTATGGAGTTAGGTAGCCTAGGTTTAAATCCTACTTTCTTATTTTTTAGCTGTGTAACCTCAAAAAATTTACTCAATCTTTCCATAATGATCTCATAAGTAAAATGAGCATAATAATGGTATCACCTTCATGTGAGTATTGTAAGAATTAAGAGTTAATAAGTATAGAGAATCTGGAACAGTGCTTAAATACAGAGTGTTGTCGTTACTCAGTGCACCTTTGAAACTTTTCTTTGAAGATTGCCTTCAAAAGATAAGTTACATTCTTTCACATTTTCTTAAAAATGTTACATCTTCAATTTTCGAAATTTAAAGATTTTTTTTGAAACTCGTTGATTGGAGCAAGGAGCAATGTATGAAGTAAGGTAGGACACTTGTAATGCTATTTTAAATTTAAAAAGCATACATGGCAAGTAAGGAAATGTGTGTGTAAAGTTTCTAAATTTCAAAGAAAAAATGCTCCTTTTAAACACAAGTTCTACAAGTGGAGTGAGGAAGCAAATGGTAAGGAAAAGCAGGTCAGAAGAAGAAAGATGGAAAAGAGGAAGAGAAAAATCAAGAAAAGTATACACATAAAGAAGACTTTAAAAGATTTTCAAAACTAGAATTCTGAATAAAACATCTAAAAGGGAAAAACGTTATACATACTTTTAAGTTAGTGGTTTTACAATGAAAATAAATGACTGAACGTTAATATGGTCGCCTAGGAGACTTAATCCTCAGTAAATGATAAACATCTTCTGGGGTGCTGCCTGCCAGGTACCAGATTCATAAAGAGAGAAGGAGGGGAAATTCCTTTGCTGGACACATGTGCAGTAGAAGCCAGATGATGAAACAGAACCTATGGACATGACCGGTAAGAGCTGAAGTGACGCCATAGAGGGCAGAGCGTAGCCTGGGAAAAACTAGAAGACATCAGATTGGATAAAGGGTATGGGACTTCAGTAGGTCCAGGAAAAGGACTGGTTGGAAGGAGAGTCCAACTCAAGACCAGGAAGAATCAGGAAGTTGGGCTGGATGGTTTGAATGACGCCTTGTTCTTCACCCCAAACCAAGAAAATATATGGAGGATTAACACAAGCCTCTAGGTAGTTGCTGCTAGAGCCTGCCTGCCCTCGACATCCCTCTACATTATTTCTCTTAACCCAATAAAATCCTGCTATTACATTTAAACTTCCCCACACATGTGTCATTTGAAATTCATTGCTCCTGACACTGCAATAACTCCTTTTCCACCAGCAACAATATTGTTGACTAGAAATGTATGGACAGCACTCATCTAGGTCCTGGTGAGCTTCCCAAGGCATATTGCCTTTCTATACCAATGTTAAGACTGTACCAACCCTGGTGGTTCTTACTAAGATTGCAAGACATCCTTCAGTGATAACCATTAGGAAACTTTGAAGAGAAATCAGTTTATTGCTTATGGGCCCTGGAATGTCCAAGGCATACACGAGGCCTGGGGTTCTACTTTTATTGCAGTTGAGGTTGGAGCCTAGGATTTCTGAGGCTCACACTCTGTTGGTGAATTTAGCCCCGGTGTTCAGTTATGGAAATCAACCAAGATCTCTAAAACAATATAGTTTTAGGGTGGCCTTTCTCTTTAACTCGTCCTGTGGCTGGCAGTGTATTTATTCATTCCAGATAGCAAGCTGTGAAGTGGAGGCCTTGGCAAACAAAGTTACATCATGCATTTGCATTACAAAAAGAAATCCAATTACGAAAACTTACACTTCAATTATTCACATTTGTGGTGATGCTGGTGTAAACAAACCTCCTGAGCTGTCAGTTGTTGGGGACCTGGCCTGCAACTCAGGCATGTGCCCTGGCATGTGCCATTGACCCTTTGGTTCACAGGCCAGTGCTCAATTCACTGAACCACACCAGCCAGAGTGTGAGCTGACAGTCATATAAAAATATAGCATATATAGTTACAGTAGTCAGCTCTACCATCTAGGTTTGAATATGTGTACTCTATGATGTTCTCCCAAGGACAAAATCACCTATGAGCCCATTTTTCAGAAATATCCATATCCTTAAAATGAGCATTACTCTCTCATATGGAAGATGCTCATTCTCAAGGATTCCACTTATTCAAGAGTGTTAAATAAGGAAAGCACTGTTCTGGCTTTGCAACAATATTCTGGGTCACCACTCAATCATAGTTATGTCAAAATCAATTTTACATGAAAATTGATGGCATCTGGCAATAACACCCCCTTAATCTCTTCTGTTAACAATCCCTGTTCTTTTCACTCATTGAGGGCCTTAGTACCATAATCACCAATTTTCCTTCCACTCTAAATTGTGCCATAGTCTTAAATTACTTCAGTGTCTGTAAGTAAAACCAACAAGTACCCTAATCTTTTAATTACTTTTCCTTATTTCTAGTATTATTTATTTGAATTCCTCTAAAACCCCCAATCCTAGGGCACTGCCTTGAACCACCCATTCACCCACAATCTGCATTCAGATAACCCTACTCTCCAACCAAATTCTACTACCTTGTCTGCTTTCTCACTCTGTAATTACCCTTGTAACTTTTTTTGTTCTACAGGAGTTTCCAGTTCCCTGGCCTCTTCTATTTTATTTCTATCAACAAAATTTTTTCTGTTCACCTCCTCGACTAGGTAGCTTAGATTAAAATAAAATTACACTTCCTTCAGTATCTTCAAATTTCCCACCTGTTGTTCTACCATTTTATTGTTCTAGAAAACAGTAAACTGGTTAGATCCAACTCCATCTTTTACAGGCCTCCACACAGTTTCCTGAGAAATTCCACTGGTCTTTTCTCCAAATTTTAATCTACTTCATTGGTCACCATTCTCACTAAACTCTAAACTATTAGATATTTATTCCATAGAAATATCATACTGTGTTTGGTCTGTTTACATACCTTTCTTCCTCTCTAGACATGTTGAGAGCAGAAAACAAGTCAGTTACATTTTTTTTTATTCCTGATATCAAGCACATTGCAGTTGTTGAATGAAAATGAAGCAAATGCCATATTATGACATATTAATCTTTTATGTAGCAAGTTATATATTCCATATTGAAATAAAAAGCAGTAAAAATTGTTTTTATTCAACATGTTAAATTTGAATTTAGAGTAACTCACTAGAACATATTATTTTTACCAAGGATAAACCATAATGCTTTTCTTCCTTTGTAAATGATCTGAATTACTCAAGTTATTTTAATGAAAATTTTATTTTGTTAATTAAAACAGTATATTTAGTGCAAGAATAAACAGAATATAGGATACAGAAACAGACTTGTAAATAACGGTCACCAGATGCAAGGTAATTAGCAATGTGTTACAGTGAAGAAAGGGTTCATTCTCTCTTTAGTAAATGATATATGGTAAATTGGACCTCCCTCCCATAAAACGCAAAAATTAATTCAAGATAGTGTATAGATCTAAGTTTTGAAAATATAAAATAAAGCGTTTAGAGAAAAATAGAACAGCTTCAAAGTTTTCTTTAAAACTATACACAAAAACAGCCAATTATGAAAGAAAATAATGTTAAATTGAACTATATTTAACTGAAGCACTTCTATTCATTAAGAAGACATTATTAAGAGCATAAAAAGACAACCCAAAAGGGTAGGAGAAGAAATTCACATTGTGTGTATCTAACAAAACATTTATATTTAGTATAAATTTATTAAACCCTACAAATCAATAAAGTCTCCCTCAAATTAATTTTTAAATACATATATTTTTATATTTATATGGACAGATTACTTGGACACTTGGACACACTTCACAAAAAAGGTTAACCAAATGGCCAATAAACATATGGAATGGTGCTTAACCTCATTAGTCATCAGTGCTATGCACTGACCTAAATAACTAACATTAAAGAGACAAGAATGTAGAGCCACTAGAATTCTAATGTATCACTGGTGGAAGTTTAAATTGGCATAGTTACCTGACATAGTTACCACATATTAAACATACATGTACTCTATGAACCAGCAGTTCCACTGTTAGAATCATGTTCTGATGTTCACAGAAAGACATGTAAGAAAATTTTTATTGTTTCAGTAGTTATAAAAGCTTTAAATTAAAAACACCTAAATGCCTAACAATAATAGAATTGATTAATAACTTTTTATATAGTCAGACAATGGAAGATAATAGAGCAATGAGAATAAATTATATAACATGCAACAGTGTGGATGAATCTCACCAACATAAATTTGATCAAAAGGAACCACATAAAAAAAGGATGCATATTGTCTGATTTCAATTAGATAAAATATACAAATAGAGAAAGATAATATATGCTGACAGAAGTCAGGACAGTTGTTGTCTTTGGAGTTTTAGATTAGTCACTGGAAGGAAGCATGAGAATGCCTTCTGGGGTGCTGGAAAGGAAGATGTGCTCAGAAATTCACCAGGGCATGCACTTATGTTACATGCAATTTATGTTTATTGTGCTCCATTAAAAAAATCAATGTCCCTGATACCTACAATATATAAGGCATTTTTGAGATGAGACATCATAAGAAAAATCACAAAAGTGGATAGAAATCCAGGGTAAATAAGTAAAGGTCCAAGTTCAGAAAGAGTATACTATTGTAAATTGAATATAAAGGTCTATAAGCTTAGCAGCTCATAAAAAATATGAACTATTCAAAACAGAATCATAGATTTAGAATGAGCTTTCTGGCCTATTTGAACACATGTTGACATTATTTGTGCACTGCCTTTAAAGATATACTTTTTCTCAGTGCTTTCCAAGGGTCTTGCACAATAGACTAACATAGATTTTTTTTTAAACTGACTGTTTCTTTTGTATTCATCACAATAGAATAAATTGTTCTGTGGTGTCCTAAATTACCATTTAGCAGTTCTTTTCATTTATAATTATCTTTATACACAGGGTATTCTAGAATATTGTTGGTTTCCATAAACAAACTTTGGATGTCAGAAATAGCATCTCATTTTAAAAAGGATGTTTGCTTCCTAATTGAAAAATTATATTGCTTTTGGCACAAACTGAAAAGAAAAGCCATCAAATGAGATGTAGGTAGCATTAAATGACTAAAGATTATAAAAAGCTTTTATAACCTAGAATCCCAAGTTACACACTAGCTAAGATGCAGTCAAGGAATATGGCACTTTATCGCAAAGTATGAGAACAGAATATTATATTAAGGCAAATTATTTTATCTTGCTTTTGTTCTGCACTCATTTGTGATAAATGCAGCAAGACAATAGACTACAGGTGGCTGATGGTTATTAAATAGGCAGAAAGTCAAAGCTAAACTATCCACTTCTGCAAAATACCTTTAGGTATAACAGAAGGACTTATTATCATTGAGAATAACATTAAACTCATTAATAATTACCTTAGAAATGTACTTTAGTCTTTTCATCCAAAAAACAATAACTCAGCTTTCCTAATATTTTTGGAAGACAGATTTTATAGAATATCCAAGATAAAATACACATACATTTTTAACTCAGTCAAATAGATAGCAAACATAAAATACCATGACACTTCAGTTTCTTCTTTATGTTTATAATTTGGGATAATAGTAACAGTGATTATCTTAGCATTTTTAATGATTACTATCTGATTACTATCTTATATGAATTATCTCCCATAATAATTGTTTTCAAAACTTCAAGGTCATGTGGTAAATAATCTCCAAATATGACTGCCATCAACTTTTTTTTACCCTATACAAGCATTTTCCTCTCAACATCAAGAGATGGAGTTTAATTTCTCTCTCCTTGAAACTGGGCTGACTTTGTGATGTCCCTTTGACCAAAACAACAACAACAACAAAAAGTGATCGACCAAGTTGTAAGAAGCCTTATAATTTCTCTCTGGACTTTTGGGAATGCATGATCTCATGATGCTTCTCAGAACCTATGCATTAAACTATGAGATGCCTGGGCCCAGAGCTAGATTCATGAGCATACAACCTGCGTTGTCACTGCCTTGAAATTCTTAATAATTTTTAACACAAAACCCCATACTTTCATTTTGCACTGGGTCTTGCAAATTATGTAGCTGGTTTTGCCCAAACCACATGGATAGACTGAGCTCCCAAACTATAGCCAGCATTACCTGCCAACCATGCTAATGAGTCACCTTGGATATTCAGCTCAATTGAGCAATTAAATGGTGTCAGTACCAGTCAAAATCTGACTACAGTTGTGTATGAGACCCCGAATGAGAACTGCCCAGCCAATTGTTAAGCCCAGCCAATACCCAGAACAATGAGAAATAAGAAATTATATATTAAGTTTTTGCATGGTTTTTAGCCTAGCTACAGATAAGTGAGACAGATAGGTACTATAATTAATTCATTTACCCCTTGTATTCAGGAATATGAAGTATTGACTAATATTATAATCACCTTTAGAAGCACAGGGAAGCAATTTTTATAAGACCATGCAGTTAGGAGGATGGGAAAGCAATAAACAAACAGATGTTATCAAAATGCATAACCCAACCTCTAGATTGGTGCTTTTCTTTTAATGTGTCTAAAATACAAGAATATTACTTGAATTTTCCATTTTAATATGATGTTTTTCTATTTTTGTTGTACTGTATTTTTTCATGTTCAACTCTAACAATTTTATTTATATATGCTTCCAAATTATCACTGGTGGGATTTCAAGAGTATTCTCTGGGCTAAAAGTTCCAGGACTTTTTCATTTACTCAAGAATCTTCCAAACCATAATAATTATAGAAACCCTCATTTTAATGCTATCCAGTTGTGCTGATGGGGCTGCATTACTCATTTGTAATTATGCATGTTCAACTTTTATTCCTTGAAAGTTCATCATTAATTCCTAATTGTTCAAAATTATTTTCCCACACATACATACTCATGAGGCCCTTGTGATGGGAATTCATTTCTCAAAAGGGAATTTAAGACTGAGTCTCAGATGTTCTAAAACTGATGAACCAGGTAGTTGACCTGAATCAGCTAATTAAGCTATAGGAAGTCGCCAGGGAAAGAAAGGGCACATTATTAGCTTCATTTTTCTAAAAAGTAACAATTTCAGGGTTCATAGCAAAGCAAAGAGATACTTTAAATAGAAATTTTGAAATTTCATTCCACTTTGACTACAATTCACCTTTTCTGTTTCTGATATTAACCTAAAGCACTTGAGTTAGATACTCCATAAACCATTTCTTTATTAAAGTTGTTAATTAACTGTTGTCTTGAAAAAAGTTAACTCTGAATTATTCTTCTTTTTGTATTTGCATTGTTTCAAATAAGTAGGATGAGTGTTAAGGGAAAAAATTAGGAAATAATTTTACTTCTAACCAAGACTATATATTTTTGATCATTCATATTTGAAATGTGTTTATATTCAAATATATTAGACAATCCACAAAGAATATATATTATGTCTTCTAAATAAGAATCAAAATGTATAATAATAATTTATATAATAATTTTAATTGAGGTACATAATAGCTTCTTATTTATAAAGTCAAAATTAATTATTATAAAATTCATTATTGATTGACCACTACAGTTCAGTCTTCTTAATATCCTTTATCCCATTACCTATGTACAAAGTCAAATGTTGACTTTTAAAACCACTTGTAATGTGCATATCTTCTCTTCAAATAAACACACATTTAATGTAGCCCAGAGCTACATTACACCAGTGTGCACATGCTGGAGGAAAAGATCAAGAAACAGTGATAGGACAAGAAGATACCCCCAAAGGGAGATGAGGAAGGAGGTACAATTCATTTCCAAAACAATACAAATTCTTTCTGACTAAGGCTTCCCTGGCTAGCCCTCATCAGAGGTGGTGAAAGAGCCATGTATTGACTCCACACTCCACCTCAACATTGCTATTACACTTCATAGTAATTCTTCTGATGGGGGCCAGTGTGGTGAGCATGTTGACACTTTGTGTCCATATATCATAGATACAATAAATATTACACCCAAAGACTAAAAATGCAATACAGAAGCCAACGATATGCAGGAAGAAGGAATACCACCAATAGTCTGTAGTGGTCAGTACCATAATGTTTTTGCACAAGGTTGCTGGCATCCACCCCATGAGTTGCACAGTTTCATTTTTAGCCATTTCTGCATTCAGTATATATGGGTACAGTCTGTCATACCTCTACTGGTTATGTTGACAGCCACTTCACACCATTCCAAACTGCTTACATGAAGTATGACTTGGTATGGTTAGCCTTCTCTCCAATGATGGAAAACACTTTCTCACAAACCTGTAGACAGGGTCAGAAGCCTTCTAGCCTTGCAGCCAGCCCCAGTGTGTCTGGTTTGCAGGGTGAATACACCATGGTACACCAGCAGAGGTCACAGTTGGGAAATCTGTGCAGACCCAATAGTCTGAGTGATTGTTCACATTGGTCAGCATTCCTACCTATTGGGGGAAGGTGTTGGTTTTGCAGAATCCAACCAGACAACCCCCAAGAATATGACAGAGAAACCATGTAAACAAAGTGATAGTATACATTCTATAAAAACAAAAAAAATGCAAAGGTTAATGAACACTACAAATTATAGACCAGTTTCTGAGTCTGAAACAGTGTCATATGAGATGACTTCCAAATGCAAGTCTTTTGCTACAATGGAATTAAGCAGTGACAATCTGATATTTCCTCTTTATCAGTAGTTTAAATGTCTCTGATAATATCATCAGGTACTCAAGTAAATTCTATGTGGTTGATACTGTATCAGCAGTTCTCAATAATTTAAAGTCAAAGGGTGAAGGAAAAGTAAAACACTAGTTTGAAAGAAAACTGGAGAAATTCAGAATCCAGACTCATTTGTAGGTAAGAAATAAAATTTTGCAGACAATTCACTGAATTAGAATCTATTTTCCATAATTGTGTATAATAGATTTTATTTAATGTAATTATTCCCCTAAAATCACACTTATCTGATGCAGACACTGGCCCACAGAGTCCACGTCATTATGGATGAAATGAGACATTCACAGGAACTACCAAGTTCAGTGGAGGAAAAGGGACATGCTTTTCTCTCAAGGGGAGCAAAAGCTGCAGCCTCTGCCATGACGGGCCTTAATTTCTGTCTCTGGGCACATTACATAATGGTCCTCATTTACCATGCACAGGTTCACTTTAGGTGGTTACCTTATACAGAAAAACAAAGGAGCAAATGCTGCTAATCACATCACAGAAGAGAGAAATTTGCAAATGAAAAAGCAAAAGTGGTTGAATCAGTTACACTGGTCCTTGGAAGGTTTAGCATGGTTTTTAGAAAGTTATCTTGCAGTAAATGTTTGCCACTGGGGGTTGAGCACATGCCCTGAACAATGGTGTCCTACACTTATTTTTGTCAAAGAGCCAAACAAGACCAATTCATTTACTATATTAAGTCCAGTTGCAATTTGGCCTGATTATTTGCATAAACACAAAAGGAATAGCAATTAATTGTCTAGGGTTTCTTAAATCTATTTTTGCTGGAAAGTTATAAGGAATTCCTAAACTGAGTTTTAATTAGCTTCTCCAAGCTGAAAATCCAAGACATACAGCTACCATAAGGCTTTGCCTGCAGTACCTGCAGATTTAGGTGAGTTTCTCAAGTTCTTGAGGTCTCCAAAATGTCTTAAGGTTCTTTTCATGCCACTTTTCAAGAACGTAAGATTAGCTCCTGGGAAAAGTGCCATGAATCAAGTGACCAAGCAAAGTACCAGGCCATTTCTCCAATAAAAGGGACTTTTATTGGCTTCAAAGTCAACCTTAATTCCCTACAGCTTTCTGATGTCCAAGCAAGACTCCTTTGGTCATGACATTCCAGTCAAAACTTAGTTGATAAAATAACAATTGGAAACTGACTTTATATGTCCTATTAGGAATAAACAAAATTCTTACCAGATTTATTCAAACAAACATATTAACCATGGGAAAAATAATTCTCATTCATTAAGAGCTTCCAAATTCCAGAGGGATCAGGTAGGAAAAAAAACATAATTGCCTCAATATTGCTTATGAAATTTACTTTACCAAGTTGCTTTAAGAAACAGAATGGAATTTCCTCAAAAAACTAAAGATGGAACTGCCTTTTCATCTAGCAATCCTACTGTTAGGGCTATACCCTAAGAATCCTGAATAACGCATTCAAAAGAACCTATATACCCCAATGTTCATAGCAGCATTATTTATAATAGCCAGGTGCCAGAAACAGCCTGAGTATCCATCATTAAATGAGTAGATCAAAATTGTAGTACATTTACACGATGGAATATTACACAGCAGAAATAAAGAGCTCTGATCCTTTGTGATGGCATGGATGGAAACGAAGAGTATTATACTAAGTGAAATAAGTCGGGCAGTGAAAGACAAATACGATATGATCTAATCTATAACTGGAACCTAATCAACAAAACAAACAAACAAGAAAAATAGAACCAGAGACTTAGAAAAATAGAGCAAACTGACTGTGACAAAAGGGAAAGAAATAAGGTCATAATGGGAGAAAGAAAGAGAAGGGCCAAGCAAAGGAAAATGAATAGAGGACTCATGGGCACAGACAATGGGGGGACATTGATTGTGGGAGTGGGGTTGACAGGGTATGGGGTGAGCAATGGGGGAAAGGCAGGACAACTATAATTGAACAACAATACATTTAAAAATAGTTTTCTTATACCTGAAAAACAAATGATTAAAAATTAGAAATATTTTTCAACAAAAAATTATAAAAGCCACAATAATTTTCAGTTTATTATGTCCTTTAATTAATTTCTGGTTACCCTGATCATCCGCAGGCACTTCTATAAATTTGTTCATTCTACATAGCTCCAGCAATCTTCACTCAATCCAAAGATATGATCCAAAAATCCATTCTCAGAAATATGCAATCCAAAATAAGTCAGAGTCCTCTCACCATGAACTCCTCTCAAGAAATAGTATCTTTTTGCAAATGCATTAGAGCAAAACAATGTTTGTAAATGACATAGTTACAGAGTTGAGTATAACACAATTGACAACGAAATTTGTTTTCCTGAAACAACATTTTAAGATAACAACTAAAATTACAAGTGAAAGTTTATCAGAATTTATATAATCTCTAGAACATCTACTTTAATAATAAAAATACATGTATACAGAGAGAACATGCTTATTATTTATCTATTTGACAGAGCCCCTCATGTACTTTAAACATACTAAATAGGTCTGATTAGTTCAAAAACTTCTTTTTTATAAAACATGGAGAGCAAATCCTAGAGTTATTCCAGGGGGCCACTGGAATAACCTAAAGTCATTTCTTAATTAGAAAGTATTTTAAAACTGAACTTTGGGAAAGCTATCAAACAAACTTAACTAAAAGATTATAACATAAACTTTGTAAAACAACACATGTTTGTGGTATTAACTTTAAAAGACAGTAATCAACTTAAAACCAGTTTGTGCATCAAATAATTTTTCCAGATCACAGAATCCTGCTTGATTTGTATGTGTTTAATTTCTTTAGGTCAATAAAATATTGCACCCTAATTATACCACCTGGAGACAGAAAACTCACCACATATAATACAAAAATAAATACATATCACATAAAGACCATACACATGAAGACTGAACACATAAAATCTATGTATATAAGTTGACTTACTACTTTGGGTAGAGAAAGCACACAATGTTCTTGTTTACTTCCTTTTGCTTCTTCCTTCTACCAGGGTGTCCAATGTTTTGGCATCTCTGGGCCACACTGGGAGAAGAAGAGTTGTCTTGGGCCATACATTAAAAACACAAGCACTAATGAAAACCAATGAGCAAATAAAAGGTTTTAAGTAAATTTTTCATTGTGTGTTGGGCCGCATTCATGGCCATCATGGGCCTCTTGCGACCCTCAGGCCACAGGTTGGACACCCCTGCCACAATCCTTCTGCAACTTTCCTAGTCCCATTTAACTCATCCAGAAATTAGAACAATCTACTTTTAATTGTACTTTCTTTAAAACATATTGTCATAATTTACACCTTTGATCACTAAAGCCATATTTTCCCTAACTTAAGCATAGGTAATTAGCACTCTTCAGATTGACAAATTTGTGAATACATTTCACAACTTTTAACCCTACTCACTAGACCTTCAGCAAAACAATTCTAATTAGTCTAAAATGCAACATAAACCTCTCCTTTCCAAAACATAAACAAAAACAAAATCTAAAGCAAAGGCAAAATACCAAGAAGGGATTAGGTCCAGATTTAGAATCTCATCTTATTTTCTTTCTGACTTAAGCTCACCAAACAGCCATAATTTTGCTTCAGTTGCTTCTTCCCACACAGAGCTTCTGCAAGGCCCTCAGGAGCATTGGGGGCATCCATCCAATACTAATGCACCACCCCAGGATTACTCCCACCATTTTCAGGATTAACCCCTGGTCTATCCTACTCAGCACGTTATGAGAAGTAGTCTATAGGACAGGAGTATTTTCCCAAATATCCTGTTTCTGACACCACTTGTAGCTCAGGAGCCCCAAACCAAGGAGCTGCTTACATGTTCATAATGTTCTGAAAAAAAAAAACCACCCAGTGGACTAGCAGATGTGGACATGCTGTTTATTATTTACATCACAGGGGAATACCCTGACTGTGGCAGGTTGGTGAAAGAGAAACTGCACCCCCTCCAGTCTGAAGTTTATTGTAAGGGGTCTCAGACAAAGGCAGCATGAGTTTCAGTTGCACAAACCTACGTGTTTCCCAGAGGTACATTACATTGGTGTGTATATGCAGAAGGAAAAGATCAAGAAACAAAAAGAGATACGGATGTAGTCACAATCCATTCCCAAAACAATACACATTCCTTCTGGCTAGGGGACCCCTGACAAGCCCTCGTCACAGGTGATGGAACAGTCATGTATTGACCCCACATTGAAGGTCTATCAGAGTTGTGTCATTTTGCATCCTGTAATATAATAATATATTTAAGAATGTAGGGATAGATAAGTGATATTTTATAAATG
>PVIA01007794.1:0-79022 GCA_004024845.1 Tonatia bakeri
GCTGTGTGCCCTTGCAGGAGGGGTCCCGGTGGTCTCAGCAGGCTGCATAAACACGGATGGTTGACAGGCCCCAGGGTGGCTTGGAGCTATTCCGGGTTGTGAGGCAGGGACCACAGTATAATTGGCAGGCCAAGTTGTCATTTCTCTTTCATTTCTGATTTTATTTATTTGGGTCCTCTCTCTTTTTTTCTTGATGAGTCTGCTTAAAGGTTTGTCAATCTCATTTCATTGGTTTCATCGATCTTTTGTATTGTTTTTCTAGATTCTATTTCATATATTTCCACTCTGATCTTTATTATTTCCTCCCTTCCACTCGCTTGAGGCTTTGTTTGTTGTTCTTTCCCTAGGTCCTTTAAGGGTAACATTAGGTTGATTATTTGAGAGTGTTCTGGTTCCCTGAGGTAGGCCTGTAATGCTGCGAATTTCCCTCTTCGGACTGCTTTCACTGTGTCCCACAGATTTGGGGTGGTTGTGTTTTTATTTTCATTTGTCTCAGTGTATTTTTTTATTTCCTTCCTTGATCTCATTGTTAACCCCATTCACAGTTTAGTAATGCTATTTAGCCTCTGTTTGTGTGTTTCTCAGGTTTTTTCTTGCAATTGATTTCTAGTTTCATGGCATTGTGGTCAGAGAAGATGCTTGTTCTGACCTCCATCTTCTTAAGTTTGTTGAGATGTGTTTTGTGCCCTAACATGTGGGCTAGCCTAGAAAATGTTCCATGTGCACTTAAAAAATAATATACATTCTGCTGTTTGGGAATGAAATGCTCTGGAAATATCTACTAAATCCATGTGGTCTAGTGTACCGTTTAAGGCCACAGTTTCCTTGATAATTTTCTGTCGGGACGATCTGTCCATTGATGTCGATGAGGTGTTCAAGTTCCCTACTAGAACTGTCTTACTGTCACTCTCTCCCTTTACGTCCATTAGGATGTGTTTTACATATTTAGGTGCTCCTGTGTTGGGTGCATAAATGTTTACGAGTGTTACATCCTCTTGTTGGACTGATTATCATTATGTAGAGTACTTCTTTGTCTCTTATTATCACCTTTGTTTTAAGGTCTATTTTGTCCAATATAAATATTACTACCCCAGCCTTTTTTATTTCCATTTGCACAGATTATCTTTTCCATCCCTGTACTTCCAGTGTGTGCATTTTTCATCCTGAGGTGGGTCTCTTGGAGGCAGCATATATATGGTTCTTGTGTTCTTATCCATTCTGCTGCCCTATGTCTTTTGATTGGAGCATTTTAGCCATTTACATTAAAGTGATTATTGATAGGTAGGTATTTATTGTCATTTTATTCTTTATAACTATGTTTCTCTTTTTTCCTTTCTTTTTCTTAATATATTTTATTGATTATGCTATTACAGTTGTCCCATTACACCCTTCATTCCCCTCCACCCTGCACACCCCCTCCCACCCACATTCCCCTCTTTTAGTTCATGTCCATGTGTCATAAGTTCTTTAGCTTCCACATTTCCCATACTATTCTTGCCCTCCCCCTGTCTATTTTCTACCTACCATCTATGCTACTTATTCTCTGTACCTTTTCCCCCTCTCTCCTCCTCCCATTCCCTTGTTGCTAACCCTCCATGTGATCTCCATTTCTGTGGTTCTGTTCCTGTTCTAGCTGTTTGCTTAGTTTCTTTTTGTTATTGTTTAGGTATGGTTGTTAATAATTGTGAGTTTGCTGTCATTTTACTGTACATGTTTTTTATCTTCTTTTTCTTAGATAAATCCCTTTAACATTTCATAAAATAAGGGCTTGGTGATGATGAACTCCTTTAACATGACCTTATCTTGGAAGCACTTTATCTGCCCTTCCATTCTAAATGAAAGCTTTGCTGGATAGAGCAATCTTGGATAAAGGTCCTTGCATTTCATGACTTGGAATACTTCTTTCCAGCCCCTTCTTGCTTGCAAGGTTTCTTTTGAGAAATCAGCTGACAGTCTGATGGGAACTCCTTTGTAGGTGACTGTCTCCTTTTCTCTTGCTGCTTCTAGAATTCTCTCCTTCATTTTCACTTTGGCTAATGTAATTATGATGTGGCTTGGTCTGCTCCTCCTTGGGTCCAACTTCTTTGGGACTCTCTGAGCTTCCTGGACTTCCTGGAAATCTATTTCCTTTGCCAGATTGGGGAAGTTCTCCTTCATTATTTTTTCAAATAAGTTTTCAATTTGTTGCTCTTTCTCTTCCCCTTCTGGTACCCCTATGATTCAGATGTTGGAATGTTTAAAGATGTCCTGGAGGTTCCTAAGCATCTCCTCATTTTTTTGAATTCTTGTTTCTTCATGCTGTCCTGGATGAATGTTTCTTTCTTCCTTCTGCTCCAGACCATTGATTTGAGTCCTGGTTTCCTTCCGTCACTGTTGGTTCCCTGTGTATTTTTCTTTATTTCACATATTGTAGCCTTCATTTTTTCATCTAATTTGTGACCAAAATCAACCAATTCTGTGAGCTTCCTGATCACCAGTGTTTTGAACTGTGCATCTGATAGGTTGGCTATCTCTCAGTCGCTTAAAAGGATCAGTTCTGGGGCTTTCATTTGTTCTTCTCTTTGAGCCATCTTCTTTTTTCCTTTTTTTTTGGTCTGGTTGCACTTGTTACATATGAGGTGCAGAGCCTTAGGTGTTCACCAGGGCGGTGCAACCCAGTCACTGGGTTGTGACATTGTATGTGGGGGCGGGATCTGAAAGGAAACAATGGCGCTTGCCCCGCTCTCCATGGACTTCAGTCCCTTCTGCCACTTCCCCCAAGCAAACTGGACCTTTCTGGTGCTAATTCCCATGTAGGTGGACTTTTGCACCCCGTGGGTCTTTCCAACCTCTCCTGTGAGGCTGGGAGTCTCTCCCTGTGCCTCAACCCCCACAGGTGTTTTCAATCAGTGCCCCAAGGCTCTATTTCCCAGCGCTGGGATCCTGGGTTGCATGCAATGCCTTGCCTCACAATCACCACCTTGCTGGGTCTGCTAGTTGCCACGCCGCGGCTGGGGTTTTCCAGCCTCCCGCTTGCAGACCCAGGGTTTGCCCACTGCACTCTTACGCGCCTAGTCCCAATGTTCTTTGTGCCATGTGACCCCTCTCCACCCAGCTTCCTGACTCCACCCCTCCTACCAGTCTGGATGAACATGTCTATTTTAACTCCTTAGTTGTCCAACTTCCATACAGTTCAATTTTCTGTCAGTTCTGGTTGTTGTTCTATTTCTAAACTGTTGTTGTCCCTATCTTGGTTGTGCAAGGAGGCACAGCGTGTCTACCTATGCCTCCATCTTGGCCAGAAGTCTTTTTCCTCTCTTAAAGAAGTCCCTTTAACATTTCTTGTAACACTGGTTTGGTGGTAATGAACTCCTTTACATTTTTTTTTATTTGTCTGGGAAGCTCTTTATTTCTTCTTCAATTTTAACTGACAGCCTTACTGGGTAGTCTTGCTTATAGGTAGTTACTTTTCATCACTTTGAATATTTTGTGTCAGTTCTTTCTGGCCTGCAAAATTTCTATTGTGAAATCAGCTGACTGTCTTATAGGAGCTCCCTTGTAGGTAACTCTCCTTGCTGCTTTTAAGATTCTTTCTTTGTCTTTAACCTCTGGTATTTTACTTGATATGTCTCAGAGTAGACCTATTTGGGTTCATCTTGCTTGAGACTTTGCACTTCTGGACTTGTGTGTCTATTTCCTTCACCAGGTTAGGGAAATTTTCTGTCATTATTTCTTCAAATAGGTCCTCAATCCCTTGCTCTCTCTCTCTCTTCTCCTTTTGGTACCCCCATAATGAGGATATTGTTATGCTTTATGCTGTCCCAAAGGTCCCTTAAACTATCCTCATTTTAATTCATCTTTTTGCTGCTCTGATTGGGTGTTTTCCACTACCTTGTCTTCCAGATTGCTAATTCAGTCCTCTGCTTCATCTAGTCTGCTGTTGATTCCTTCTAGTGTATTTTTCATTTTATATACTGTATTCTTCACTTCTGACTGGTTCTTTTCTGTGTCTCCTGTTATGCTTACTGTCTCTTTGTTTAAGTTCTCACTGAAATCATCCATTCATCCTCTAAGTTCCTGGAGCATCCTTACAACCACTGTTTTGAACTCTGTATCTGGTGGCTTGCTTGCCTCCATTTCATTTAGTTCTTTTTCTGGGGTGTTCTCCTGTTCCTTCATTTAAAACATGTTTCTCTGTCTCCCCATTTTGGCTGCCTCTCTATTTGTCTCTGTATATGAGGTAGGTCTGCTGTGTCTCCAGTCATGGTATGGTGGCCTTATGTAGGAAGTGTCTTGTGGGGCTCAGCAGCCACCTGAGCTAGGTGCTCCCGGAATGCCTTTTTTGTTGGTTATGTGAGCCCTCCTATTGTACTTGAGTGTTGATTGCTGTTGTCCCATCCACAGGTGGGGTTGCCCCTCAGGCTGGCTATGAGGATCAAGCCCAACCGCAGTGTGTGAGCTGCTTGTTGGAGGCTGACCTCATGAAGTGGAATTTGCTCTAGCACATCTGGTGCCTTCCTGTGGTTGTGCCACTTGTGGAGCTGATCGAGTCATGCTCCGATGTGTAGTAGAACTCACCTCTGGGTGTGTGTGTTCTGGGGCCTCTTGGAAGGGACTCTGGTGCAGGTCAATGTCAGGTGCTACCTGTGACCAGCTTTGGGCAACCTGTTGGGAGCTACAAAGTGACCTACCATCTATGGCTGCATCTGCTGGACCTGGGTGTGTGTGGGAAGGGCCAAGCTGCGGGCCAAGGCTGGTTTCTACCAGCAACAACCCAGGGGAAGTTCATCAAATGGCCCAAAGTACCACCTCCACCTGCCAGCTGCCTGTTAGGCTCAGTCACTGAAAGCACCTCTGGTGGTATGTGAGTAGCATGAGGCAGGTTCTCAGTGGATCACCAGGTAGAGGCAAATGGTGTTCATCAGATTGATACCAATTCAAATCTCAGCATTCAGTGCCAGTGCTGGGTCTGAAGCCACTCAGCAAAAATCAAAGCCTCTATCTAGGCCAACTACCACCACCAGACAGCCACGGACTTTGTTGGGTAGGGTCTCAGGGAATCATCAGAGCGAAGCCAGCAGAGTTTATCAGGCCCAAAGAGACCATGATTTGCCCATGAAAAGGGAGGGCACTGCATAGGTACAGTGGTGTCAGTCAGACCTGCAAGAGAAAAATACCCCCACGTTTACAGCCTCACTCAGTCTCTCCCTGTTCATCTCTGCTTCCCTAAATCTATCCAGACCTCCTGGAGAGCCTTCCGAGAATGTCCTCACCATGGGCCCAGACTGGCAACAGCCAACTGACTCCTCTGCAAGGGGCAAGCTCAGCAAGGCCATCAAGAGTAGGGAGGGCAAGGCTAGTGGGTCTCCCCTGGGGAGGGCAGCACCTGTCAGGTGGGAGGGGAGCAATGGCCCTTGCCTTCAAGCCACATGATTCAGTCCCTGACAGCCCCTGACTTCACCTGGACCTCCTCAAGAGCTCTCTGAGAAAATCTACATGACATGCCCAAGCAGCTGACTCCTCCACAGGGCATGTGGGATGGGCAATAGGGAGTCAGGAGGCTGGGGCTAGTGTATTCCCCCAGGCTGATGTCATATGGAGGGGACCGCTTGACCTAGAAAAGATGGCATCTGTGGGTGGTTTGGGACAGGGACTCAGCACAGGGACCCTGGCAGCTGTCCCTTCAGCTCTGTCCTCACAGCCACACAACCCAGTCTCTCCTCACACAACTCTAGTTTGCTCCGAGCCATTCTCCCTGCATCACAGCCCAGGGTGTGTGGCTGTGCATGAGATTTTGTGCACTGACCCTTTAAGAGTGTGCCTGGGGTCTCTAGCAGACTCCTGTCTCTCCCTGGCAAATAGAATCCCTGCTAATTTTCCCAGCCAGATGTTATGCGGGCTCCTCTTCTTAGCTCTGATGCTCTGGGATGGGGAGTCCAGCATGGGGTTGAGACCCACACTCCTCAAGGAGACCTTTGCAGCTAAGATATCCCTTCCCACTTTCAACCACCACAAGCAGGTGTGGGGCCAGCCCTGTTTGTGTCTCTGCCCTTCCTACCAGTTTCCATGTGGCTCCTTCCATAAATCCTTGGTTATAAGTCTTTTGTTCAGTTAGTCTTCAGTTGGGTCTTTGGGCTGATTGTTCTATAATGTAGTTGTGATTCCGGTTCAGTCCCGGGAGGAGTGAGTGTAGCTTCCACCTGCTCTGCCGCCATCTCGGATTGGGAGGGTTTCTGTTGTTGGGCAACAGGAGCTTCCAGATAAGCAGCGGCCCCACTCAGGAAGAGCCAGCCTCAGGAAGAGCCCGTCTCCACTGTTCCAAAAGAAGTGTGGTGCTTTTGTTCTGTTCAGTTAAATATCCAGGTGCCTCTGCATAAGCTCTCACGAACCCTTTTGGTAGTCCGTAGAACAAAATGCGTGAATAAGGGAGAGCCCCTCAATTCCATTGAAAATGGTAATTATTTTATTACCTGGGCCCAAAGCTAGGGGTGGGATGCAAGTCCCTCCAGACAGTCTTTACTTCTTCCAGCCACCTGCCCACACACAGCCCAGGTGAGAGGCCTGTGTTCTATGGAGGGCAACACCTGGCCCATGCGTGCTCACCTGATGAGTGGCCCCGGTCACACCCCAGCCCCAAGGCTAACTTCCAGGGCCCAAGGCTGAGTCAAGAGTTCAGGAGGGTGCACTTGCCTTTCCCTGTGTTCCAGGGGATGAGAAAAGTGGAGAAATAAAAATGACCCATGGAAAATCGATGGGCTTCCCCCGAGCAGTGATATAGTGAGTCAACCTGCCAGTCAGCACTCGTAAGTGCTTTGAGAAGCACTTCCTGCAAGAAATTAAGCCTCTGCCCAATGACTTTCCAATAACAGAAATAATATATCTGAATTTTATTCATTCAGAAATAAATGTCAGTGGTGGTTGCTCTTTACATGTAGCGGCTGAACCACATTAAATATTTGGATGTCTTTCTGATCATATTTAGAATAATGATGAAAGCCATGAATTACAGGGTACAAAGCCTGACATGTTCATTACCTGCCACCCATTTATAGCTTTCCTTTGGGGCTTGAGTTGCTGAATAGGATGACTGTAAGCTGCTTACAAAGAGAAGCCCGGTGTTGCCTCCCGGCTTAGGCTCACCTCCCTGGAGCAGGGTTTCAGGGCTGGGCCGCAGGCCCGAGGCCAGGTAGAGCCTTCTCTGACCAGCGCGGTTCTCACCTGCAGTGCCCCCAGTCATCCGAGTCTACCCAGAGACCCAGGCCCAGGAGCCAGGGGTGGCGGCCAGCCTGAGGTGCCATGCGGAGGGCATTCCCATGCCCAGGATCACATGGCTGAAAAACGGCATGGATGTCTCCACCCAGATGTCCAAACAGCTCTCCCTTTTAGGTAAGAGCCGCCTTCGATGTCTCTGTGCTGTTCCCCTCAAGTTCAAGCCAACACTGTCCCCAGGAATGGAAGGGAGGGAGTGATTTGTTTCTAAGTCAGCCACGTTGGGGGTGAACAAATGTCTCCCCCAATTTCTCTACTCTCTGGGCTCACACAAGGCTTGTAGGCTTTCTGAGAGCAATGAGCAGATTTTGGCCAGGTCCCAGGTCCCCCGCAGTTCATTTCTGATGTTCTGGCCCTTGCTGGGTGTGTGTCTGGGCAGCTGGCCACCCTCGGCCCTGCTGAGGGGCGGTGTTTTTAACACCAACGCTGTCAGTAGCCCTATGAAGAGCAAGAGGAGGGAGAGAGGGATTGGGGGTCCCAGCCAAGCAGGCCACCCTGAGCCCCGTCCTTTCTGCAGCCAACGGGAGTGAGCTCCACATCGGCAGCGTTCGGTATGAAGACACAGGGGCGTACACCTGCATCGCCAAAAATGAGGTGGGTGTGGACGAAGACATCTCCTCGCTTTTCATCGAAGACTCGGCAAGGAAGACCCGTGAGTCCACGCTTGCCTTTCAGCTCCGTGCTGAGCTGGCTGGGATGTATTGTGTGGCGGGGCGGGGAGTAGCTGACCAGGGCCAAAGCTGCCAGCCACGTGTCCCTGAAGACGGGGTAACACCCTTGTCCTTCTGCGCTCAAACCTGGGGACAGAGGGTGCCCAGAGGGGAGCAGGGGGAGCCCAGAGGGGTGACCTTGGCTGGCCACCCAGACAACTCTGGGAATGTAGACAGAGAACCTCTCTGGACAGCAGGCAGCCCAGGATCACCAGGGGGCTCACATATCCTGGCCCCAGTTCTGTCTCCTACTTGCTGCGGGACTGGAACCTCTATCCTCGCCTATAGAAGTTCTCGTGCTCTCCACCCCCAGGGGCTGCTATCCCCCCAGGGCCCAGGAACCAGACCGAGAACACCTGCCTTTACTCCAGGGGTCATAGCCCACCTGGGTGCTGAGAGTCCTCTCCCTTGCAGCCACTGTGCCCACAGTGGGTGTGCTGGTGTGGTTTCGAGGATGTGGGTATTGGACACGGTCTCATTCTCTGGGTCAAAGACTCCGAGCTGAGTCTTTTTCAGCAAGGGAGATCATGAGAAGGGTTTCAGATTAGGAAGAGCCCAGCTGGAAATCAGCGCCCTCCGGGCAAGTGCCTGGCAGGTCTGAGCGAGCTGTCCCTCCCTTTGCATCATCCAGGCAGGCAGGGAATCCCGTTGGCTTCTGTGCTCCTGGGACCCGATTTCAAGGGTCCCTTCGGGATTGAAAGGGCCCTCAGACCAGGAGTGTGTGTCCATGTGCTCAGCACCCCCCAGGTTGATGGTGGGGAGTGAGCGGTGGGGACGGTGTACAGGATGGACTAGACAGCACGTGTTCACGAACTGAGTGCTGCAGAGAAGGTTATCACACTGCTTTCTTCTTCTTCCTTCCCTCCGTCGGTCCCCGCGTCCCCACTTCTCCGCGGCTGCAGTGGCAAACATCCTCTGGCGAGAGGAAGGTACGGAGACTTGTTCTGTGTCATGCCTGTGCCCACGTGTGTCTGTAGTTCCCGAACGGGCCGCCTTTGCGTGAGCTGCCAAGCAATCCCCACAAGTGGGGTTCACGTGCCAAATCGAAGGGGAGGGGAGGTCATGTCAAACTCAGTGGCACACACTGAGAGGCAGACTTAAAACCTACAGGCGTCTGTAGCGGTTACTTGTGCGCTAGAATTTCGCAATGGGAAGTTTCCGTTCCAAGCTGATTGAAACCTCCCCCGAAGGGGACCACTCAGCAGGGCTCCTGGTCAGATCTGGGCCGTAAGCTTTTTTTTCCAGTAGCTGATGTAGGTGTTAGGGTTTAGTGTGTACTCTGAAGAAATCCTGAAGGGAAAAGCTACCATGATTCCTGTAAATATATATTTACGTGTATATTTTTAAATGAATACACTTCCTAAATTTACATTTATCAAACCATCTTTAGACATTAGGTTGGGCCGTACAAAATTGCCACTTTTGTACATCAAATATGGCCTAATATGGACAATGTCGTGTGCTTCAAGAACCAGCAGGCTCAAGGGGGAGCTGGCCTACAGCAGCTGGGTCACTGCTTGGGGTGACGCGCATGCGTGCACCGCCCTAACGTTGAACCCTCCGCCTGAGCGGGTCCAGCCTGTGAGGTGGCTCCCCACTCTGGGGAGCAGAGGAGAGTGTGAACAGCCGCAGAAGGCACTCTGTGATTTCAGGGTTAAGCACAAAATTCCCCTCCTTAAAAAGCAGCGTATTCCCCAGCTCATTTTGCCTCTAGAACGTCGCATGGTGTTACCCACAGTCTGGCACGCACACGCACATACACACACACACAGTCACTCAGAACAGCTTCCTGACGCCAGACACTGAGGCTTACACTATAAGGCTGGGAGTAAAACAAAGGCTGAGCCCGGAAAAGTGAGGAATTGCGGCCAATGGGCTTTAGGAATCATGGGAAGAACAAGTCATAGCAACAGTCGCTACTCATGCACAGTTGTCCCTTGAAGCTGCCTGACCCTAGCTCCCAGGCCACGATGCACACAGCTTCACTCTCCATCTTTAAAAGGTGGTATTTTCTGAGATGAGTTTATAGCAAAGGGACTCACAGGGTGCCGTGGCCAAGCTACAGAGACCCACTTAGGGCCCAGGCTGCCTGAAGGCTGGCAGGCGCTACACCAGCATTAGACCACCCAGCAGCGAACAAACCCCATCGCCCCGGGCTGCCAGCCACTTGCACCCTTCTCTGCCATCACCAACAGGGAAATGCTGAGGTGAAAACAGAGGCCAGCAGGCTACCGACACTCTCACACCTCCCTAGGAGAAACGAGCTGACGAGAGCCCACAGAAGCAAAGGAAGCTCCTTCCTGCTCCCTAAGGAGGAGCTGAGCTCAGACAGAAACTTCTAGGGGGCTGGATCAGAAGCCCGGGCCTCTTGTGAAGTCAATTGTTCCAGAATATTTGTTTAGTCTCATGTTCCACTGCCAACTGTGAGCCAGGCACTGTGCTCAGCCCAAAACATAGCTACAGCTGCAAACCCCACGGAGATCCTATTAAGCCTTCAATCTCACATTGGTCCTTCCAGCCATCGATTTTCTGAGAAGCCCCAGGAAGCTGTTCCTGGAGCCTGTGGTTGTACAAGGGCTTTGCATCGCTTGGGCACCTAGGTTTGGGGAAGGAGTTTGCCGGGTGAGAGTGTACAGAAGCAGAGGTCCTGCTGGGGGCTGAGATGAGGCTCTCATGGGTGGCCAGCTTTGTCAGGCTCTCCAGGACAGGCTGCCCAGCACCCAGGTCCCATCAGGAGCTATGCAGAGACTCCCAGGAAATACCAGCTTCTGAGAGGCAGGGGTCAAGCTATTCATCACGGCAGGAACCCTGCTGCCCGGAGCCACTCTCTGCACAGAACCAGAGTCAGCTGAGGCTGCGGCACAGGGTCAGGGGTCTCCACCCCACTAGGAACCACAGGCACAGGTGCCATCCCCAGGGGCCTGCAGAGTCCCTGGGAGCAAACGGGATGGTGATCACTATCTGCCCGTCTCACTGTTTTCTACCTCACTAAAAACGTCCGCAGATAATCAGTTACAGCAAGACACTGGTTTTCTCTGCATGCTAGGAAAGAATGTTCTGTGTATTTATTTAATATATTTCATTCTCTTAGAATGCATAGGAAACTTTTTATTGTTCTACCTTCAAAAGAAGTCAAGGGGGGTAAGAGAGCAGGAGGAAGAACTCCAAACTTACCCGTCTTGGTGCCAGGGTTGCCTTTCGCAGAGAGGCAGAGTGAGGCAACAAGCCCGAAGTGGGAGCTCAGGGTTGAACCCCAGTTCTGGCACAAAGGCAAGTGGCCTCCCTGGACCTTGGTTTCTGTCTTTAAAATAAGAGGGCTGAACTAGCTGGTGGTCCCCGGCCTTTTCTTCCCACACGGCCCAGCCCTGGCCGGGGTAGGGGTGGGCAGGCAGGCACAACCAGGCGTGGACTCTGCCACCTGGTGCGGGGCTGCCATGGAGACCCTGCTGGGGCAGAGGCTGGAGCCAGCAGTCTTGGAGAAGGGGTTCACTGGAGCAGACAGGCTGGGACTGAGGCTGGACCAAGGCGCACCTGCCACACACCAGGAAGTGGTGCTGTATGTACCTGAACGTGTTTGAAATAAGAGCCTTTGCCTTTGAACATGTTTGAAATAAGAGCCTTTGCCTTTGGGGCATCCTCTGATCCATTCTGAACATAGCAGACAATGAACAACCAAGGGAAGCTTTGCCTTTCCGAACAGGAAAGGTCAAATGTAGGTCAAAGCCAAAGCTGTCATTTATTTGAAAACTTGGGTAAGTGGCCAGCCATAGTCGACCGATGTGCATATCTGGGAGGGCACCTGGGGACTGCGGGTCCCTCCATGTGCTACACTGACTGACAGCCCTCGGGGTGCCTCCTCCCCGTGCTCCCCACGCACCCCACCCCACCTCGACCGGGACTTGCCCTCGGTGCTGCACAGATGCACGCGGTCTGTGGTTCTGTGTGTGCCAAATGCAGCTCATCACCCCCGCCCCGGGGCCAGCCACTAGGCCACCCCCACGTGGCTGTGTTTGCTCCTCGCAGGCCTCAGTGTGGGGAACGTGTTCTACGTCTTCTCTGACGATGGCATTGTCATCCTGCACCCCGGGGACTGTGAGATCCAGAGGCACCTCAAACCCACAGAGAAGATCATCACGAGCTACGTAAGTGTCCATGCTGGGGGCTCTTCCACATGGCAGGCAGACAGAATGTGAAAGTCACTCTTCCACCACGCAGGCCATTCGAGTCTTAAGTTCCACCTGCTATTCGTGGTGTGGTTCCAGGTTTGTCCCAAGGCCAAGAAAGACCTATGGCTGAGCACTGAGATGCTCATGCCTTCATCAGGCAGCCACTTCCACGCACTGAGCCAAGGCGAGGCCCAGGGCATGCGGATGGGTGCCTGGCCTCCCCAAATTCAGGGGAAGGTGATCTCCCGATCATCTGTGCAGCAGCACCGTGTACGGCTGCCCAGAAGGCGCTGTTGGAAGGAGGTGCATGCTGCCCTAGGAATGGAGGGCAGGGGCATCCCCAGGCCTGGGAGGAAGAGTCGGAGCAGGCCCCTGGGACCCGTGCTCCCTGGGCTCAGTTTTGAAGAATGAGTAAGACCTGGGATGGGTTTCTGGAAGAAATGTCAGGCACGTGGAGAGGAGAGACATAAAACATGTCCTGTTCCGGAAACAGAAGTCCTTTGTGTGCCTGGAGGGAAGTGTGGATGTGGGAAGGGCCTGAGATTAAGACAATCACTGAGGGTCGGAAGTGAGGAGTTCTAATGGCATCCTAAAGCTCGGGGAGCCCCTGATGGGCTTCCCACGAAGACTGGCCATGAGCAGTTGCTCTGGGACCTGGGCAGGCCCGCGCTGAGGGCGGAGATTGGCAAGGCAGCCCAGGAGCACAGACGGAGCTGTAATTATCCAGGCGTGAGGCTGGTGTCCTGGTTTGGCCAGTGGCCGCAGGAACAGGGAGAACTGGGTAGATTTCAGAGGTGAATCAACAGGGAACTAGAGGGTAAACCAGAGCCTTGCTAGAGGAAGGAGAGTGCCCTTCACACAGGAGAGGAGCAAGTTGGAGTGGGGGACACTGTTCATTCTCTAACATTCTACCAGGCTGGTGCCGCTTGCCAGGTTGGGTGCTGGGGACCCAGGAGCAGGACTGTAGGCTCCTGACAAGCAGATTAGGTTGGCCTATGATGCACTGAGTTTGAGGTGCCCATGGGACTCATGCATAGAAACATCCAAAAGGCAGTGGGGGGTGGGGGGCGAGCTGGAGAGGCCTGGGCTCTCAGACAGGCAAAAGAGGTAGCTTTAAGGAAGCCTGGAGAACCTGGGTCACAGACCCCAGGAATCCAAGTTCCCAAGAAGGAGGGGATGCTCAACCTGTCGAGAGAGGAGACAAGCTCACAGGTCCTCAGAGACCCTCAGAAAACCCCGGGTGACAGCAAAAAACACGGCCCAGAGTGTCCGAGGTGCTCTGAGCAAAATACGGGGCCCGGCAGGAAGTGGCGGCGGCACTGGGCGGCACTGGGCAGGGGCAGAAGGATGGCTGCTGGCGGCAGACCCAGAAAAGCCCTGGCAGCCCTCAAGGCCCAGCTGTGGGGAGGACTCCCAGGGCGGAACCGCCTCACCCAACCCCACCTGGGACACTGTCCCTCCCGCCGGTATCCCTCCCAGGAGGTCTGATCCCGCCTACTGATCCCTGGCTACCTGAAGGTAGAGCTATGGTGTGGATCCAAGAGTGGTCTCACAGCCCCCACATGCATCTCCTTGAGCCCCCACACGGTGAATGAACCAGGGGGCAGGGGGGACCAGCGACGGGCTGGGAGCCCAGGGAGGACGCGGGCTGGGCCCTGGCAAGTTCCTCAAACAGGTTAGCTGCACCGCTCTGCCGGCTGCAGGTGCATCTCGGGCTATGGCATTCCTCACACACACACACACAGCTCGGGAACAGCTGTTTTCCAGCCATTTCAATTAATTATTATTTTAACGTGTCACCTGTGAAGAATTTTTCCCTCCCTGTAACCACCCTGAGTTGATCGCAAAGGCACTGCCCTAGTTCATCTCCAGCAGTTAGGTTTAAATAATGGCACTCCATCACCTCGGCCGCACCCTTCCGTGCAGCATGGGCAATACCTCTCCAGTCCCAACCCAGGCTCAGTTTTCTGAAGAAGCTAGAACAAGACGCAGTAAGAGAGATCCTAAGGCGTGACACGCCACACAAGACCACAGCGAGCTGCAGAACAACCCCAAATAACAGTTTTCTCATCTAGAGAATCTCCAAACACACTGTCAGAGGGTCACAGTGGAACAACCCTCTGCCTGCGGTGCCGGCTGAGTAGGAGGTCGGTGTGCCCTCCCTTGGCCCCTCTGCTGGGTCTGACATGTGCTGTGCTTGGTGGGGAGCCGCATGGTTAGTTGAGAAAGGCACGGACTTCGGAGCCAGGCAGACCTGGGTTCAGATCCCACCTCCATCCCTCAGCAGGCTTGTTGGCTTTAAAAAATGTACTGAACCCCTCTAAGCCTCAGCATGGTCACATGCAAGTAAGGGTTTCTATGGGGATTCATCCATGTGATGACAGAGACCTGAAGGACATGAGGGACAAACCACAGAGAAGTCCGGGGAAGAGCATCCCTGGCACAGGGAATAGCCAGTGCAAAGGCCCTGGTGTGGGAGGATGGCACGACAGAGGAAGAGCAAGCAGGCGGTGTGTGTGGAGGAAGGTAGGCTAAAGAGAGGAAAGCCAGCATGCTCAGGGCCTTGTGGGCTTCAGGAAAGACTCGGCTCTTCTCCTGAGTGTGAAAGGAAGTTACTGGGGAGGGAGGAGCTGAAAAGAGGACTAATGACCAGCCTTGGCTTTCACAGTGGTCCCTGTGGTTTCTGTGTGTAGGGCAGGTTGGGGTGGGGGTGGGGCAGGGCGGAATCAAGGATGCTGAGCAGTGACTCAGGTGACATAATGGGGCTTGAGCCAAGCTGACAGAAGGGGAAGTGGTAAGGAGCAGCTGGTTTAGCCTCGACGTTGTCGGTCTAAGGGAGTGAAGCAATGGAGCGAGCTGCCATTTTTGTAATGGAATGAGCAGGACTGGACGGTAAAATCGAGAGTTGGTTTTGGACGTATGTCTCTGATTAAACAATCAGCTCGAGCTACAGGGCTGGCCGGGTACGTCTGGAGTAGAGGGAAGAGGCCAGAGCGAGGATGTAAATGTGGGAGTTGTGCACACACAGACTGTCGTTCCAGCCCTCGGTTGGGTGAGGCCCACAACGGGCGTGATGTTAGAGAAGCGGAGTTACTCAGGAGTGAGCTCTGCCGCTTCCAGCCACAGACAACGGTCAGCCACTGGGGGTGGCAGGAGGGCGAGGAACCAAGGAATGGTCAACACAGTGTCAGATGAGGCCCCAGTTCAAGTAGAACTATGGCGGGGGGGGGGGGTCACCTAAGAGTGGAGGATTCGCACCGGCCCTGGTGAGAGCACCACCAGCTCCATGGTGAGGACTAAAGCCAGAGGGGGAAGGAGCATGTAAAAGGGGAGGAAGAGGAGAAAAAACGTAGGGAATTCTTTCAGAAGTCTGGCCATGAACGGAAGTTTTTAAAACGATGCAGATGAGCACCGAGAGAAAGGAGCACGCAAGCGTGGAAGCTGCTGGTGCAGAGGGCCGCCCAGGGCGTCGCAGCCCCCAGAGCCGGCCGGGGGGTGGGGGGCAGCGGAAGGTGGAGGAATGTTAGGTGAAAAGTTGGTGAAGGGGAGGGTTGTGTGCCCTGTTCTGTGAGCCCAAAGGTGTCCAGGGGCAGCAAGAAAGGGCAGAGGAGTCAGAAGACGGGATTGCGAAATGTGGGGCGGGGAAGGAGGATCGGGAAATTATACACGGCAGCCTGTCTCCTTTACAGGAAGAAATCTGTCCCCAAGGGGAAGGAGGTGCCCCCAGGCCGTGCCAGTGGGCATCGGCAGTGAACGTCAGGCACCGGTACATCTACGTGGCCCAGCCGGCACTGAGCAGGGTCCTCGTGGTTGACGTGCAAGCCCAGAAAGTCCTACAGGTACGTCTAAGGGGGCGAGGGGACTTCCGGTCCTGGGGCAGAGCCTGCCAAGTTCTTTGCTTTCTGCACCGGCCCCCTGGCTGCTGGAGGGGTCGTCAGGTGGGAGGGGAGAAGGGAAGGAGACACCTGTGTGGCAGTTCGGCAGGTCGTGACCGCCTGCTAGGTGCCGAGCACTGTCTAGGGTCTTGGAAATGTGAGATATGCTATATACATATCAAGTAAGCAGTTAGATAAACAGTGAAAGGACAGAAAGGTCTAAACCAGAGACGTCAGTGCAGGCATCACCACCACATAAACTACGTGAAATCCAGAGACCCGAACGAAGCAGCACGGGGCAGGGGGGGCACAGACAGAGGAGAGGTGGAGGTGGGAGCACGTCATCACTTAAAGATCACGAAGAAGAGGAAAAGCAGCAGGGAGACCCAAAGAAGTAGCTAAAAGGTAGGAAGGAAATTACAGAAGGGTGCATTCCAGAAGCCAGGAAAAGAGTGTTTTAAGGGAGAGTTCATGGTCAGTCAGAGGTGGCGAATGTTGCAGAGAGCCTCTGTGTTATGAAAACTGAGAATGGACAGTTGGACCTGGTGCCACGTGGCTCACCTTGGCAGGAACAGAGAGGATGGGGATGGGGGAATGCAAGCCCGAGGGGGCAGGTCCAAGTTACAGTGCTGAGCACAAAGGTGGAGACGGTGGATGTAGGCAATGGCTTTGAGGGGTTTGCTGTCAAGGTGGGAACGCACCAGTGGGCCAACAGGACAAGCCACTGGAAGAACATGTGGAAGGACCTTTGTTTTCAGAAGAGCTGACATCACAGCATTTGTATGATAATAGGAAAATTTGTTCCCACAATTCTTCCCTTTTTTCTGCCTCCTGGGAGTAAGCAGGCATCAGTGAAGTTCAGGGCAGACGAGCGGAGATGCTGGCCATAGATACAGGCCCATTCTCTCACTGAAGAGGAGGAAGCAAAGCATACAGGCACAGGGGCAAGGATGTGACACAGTCGCTGGTCATCGGCTGAACCTCCCTTCTGGTGGCCTTGATTTTCTCAGAGCAAGAAGGAAAATTACACCCAAGGCTGGAGGTTTGAGGAGAGAGGAGATGGTTGCTGTGAGACCAACGGGCCCCAGGGTGTGTGAAAGGACTGCTGGGCCTTCTCGAAGGCACATAAGGACCTTAAGGACTGTGTGTGCAAATGCAAAGTGGGGCGCTGCGCGGGGCTGCTCTGCCCAGCAGTGCTCGGCTGTGCTGCTGCAGACTCACCACAGGGAGGGGTTGGGTGTAACCAAGACAGCGGTTTCTCCTAGCGAATACAACAGGGGGCTTTCTAACTTTGTTATTGATTTCCCTGGCCAGAGAACGTACTCTGAATAATTTAAAATACTGGGGATTTTTGGTCCTCTTGGTCTGTCAGCTGCTGCGAGGTGTGTGGACATACCTGCCGTGACTGGTTCTGAGTCCCACCTGTAACGCCCCCCGAAGGCGCCTGGACTCCACTGCAACCTCCTCTCTGTTCTGACGGCGCTTCTTGCCTGAACGTCCGTTTTCGTCTCAGTGCAGCTAACCAGATTTTTTTAAATTAGTGTTATCGTGGTGCAATTTTCTGTCCTTTTACCTTCAACCTTTCTATGCACATATACTTCAGGTAGTCTTTTTAAAGCCCCATCTGGTCTTTTGGTTTTTGGCTTTTATCTAGTTCAATAATCTTGGTCTTTTGTTTGGAGAGTTTGATCCATTTATATTTCATTTTTAATTAATTTATATAGTATTTTCTAGTATCTGATTGTGTTTGGTTTTGACCTTTCTGTTTATGGTGCTTTTCTCTCCCTTTTGCTTTTCAATTAGTCAAACATTTTTTCTTACTCCATTTTTCCCTCTATTAGCGTGCCGACGGTTCATTCTATTATTGCCATTCCCACCATCCAGACCACCACCTGCACCCTCTCCTCAGCAGTTTCCCACGCACTACAGCTTCACCTCCCACTAGTGACAGAACACGAGCCCCTCACACCCCTCCGGCCTTCTGCCCCACTGTAGGAATGAATTTTGACTCTACACACAACTTAGCCCCCAGGAGCTGACTTACTACTTTGTACAGTCAGTGGTCACGTATGTCCGCCCACACACTCACTTCTCCGTGGCTCCTTGTTGCTTCCTCAAGTGCCTGCTTGTGCCTGGGGTCGTTTCCCCCCAACCTGCACAAGTTTGCTGTGTTCTTCAGGTGCAGGGCTGCCGGCAACAGATCCTCAGGGTTTTTGTTCGTTTGAAAATAACACTTGCCCTGTACTTTTGAAGTATATTTTCACTGGCTGCAGAATTCTACATTGGCAATTGTGTATTTCGGCATTTTTATACGCTTCTCCACTCCCTTCCCATTCCTTTCATTACTAGGTCAACTGTCAGTGCTACTTTCACTCCTTTGGAGTAACGTATCACTTTTTCAACTACTTTTCAGATCTTCTTTGGTCTTTAGCAGCTTTGCTACAATGTGCCAGGTGACGAGTCCTATGTATTTATTTTGATTTGGGGTTTTCAGAGGTTCTGCAATGTATGGACAGATATTTTTCCTCACGGTGGGGAATTCTCAGCCATTATTTCCTCAGATACTAGACTGCTCCATCCTCTCTCGCTTCTTCTTTAGGAACTCTGGTTGTTTTTTAAAGTTAGATCCTTCTGTTGCATCTCACTTACCTTTTTCCCTCTGATCGTCCATCCTTTTTTCTCTTTTCGAGCTTCAGTTTGGAAATGTTCTGTCAACCTTTCACTTCACTAATTCTACCTTTTGTATCTAATGTCGATCTTCAGAAAACCTATTTATTGAGTTCTTAACTTTTTTTTTTTAATTTTATTTATTTTTAGAGAGGGAAGGGAGGGAGAGAGAGAGAGAGAGAAACATCAGTGTGCGGTTGCTGGGGGACATGGCCTGCAACCTAGGCATGTGCCCTGACTGGGAATCAAACCTGCGATGCCTGGTTCGCAGCCTGCGCTCAATCCACTGAGCTACACCAGCCAGGGCTATTTATTGAGTTCTTCATTTTAGGCTTTTCATTTTTTTTACTTTAAAATTTCAACTTAACTCCAAACTACCTTTTTGATGGATCGCCTGGGGGTCTATTTCCATTGTCTTGTTTATGATGTTTTCAGCCATATAGTCTGTATTTCGGAATATCTAGTGACTTTCTTGAAGGCAAAACATTTCCTTATAAAATATTTCAGAGATTTGGAATGGCTCTTGCCCACCAAAAAGGATGTACCATTTCTTTTGCTAGGCAGAGAGGGCAGAGAATGAATCACCACTAATGAATCCATTAACTAATCCGTCACCACGCTGAGTCGAAGCCAAGGTGACGTGTTTGCAAGGCTCGCTGCTAGTCCAGTGTGTACTCCAGGACCTTTTCCCTTTACTCCTCAGCATGTTGAGACTGGAAAACTCTTATCTGAATTTGAAGCCATAAGGCAAAAATCTATTAGACTCTTGCTTCAAATGACAACATGAAATAGGATGGGAAAAGGTGAAGCAGAAAGAAGAGAACAGCTACAGTCCAAACCTCAGGGCACAAACCGCAAGCAAACATCTGGAGGGAGATGTGCGGTCCCGGGCCATTTTTAAAGGAGGGCGTACAAGAAACCAGAAATAGTGCCAGAATGGTGTCATTGCTGGTGGTCCAAAGCACTGGGTGGAGGAAGACAGTGCCAGACCTCGAGCCTTTGGGAAGTGCAGGAGAGTGGCCAGGAAACCCAGGGATGGCAGGCATATGAGGCGCAGCCCTAGACACGAACAAAGGACCCAGGGGTGTGAAGCGCGGGAAAATAATAACAGCCTCTACTTGAGGCTTTGGAGAACAGGAGGTTAGAGCAAAGAATCGATTGAGACTTCAAAGATGGTGATGAATGGAGAAAAAGTAAAATACATTTCATCGGGGACGAGCAAACATCAGGAGTTCGGCTTTGGAAATGTGAGATCATCGGCAGAGAGGTGGACTCTAATTCATGGGCGTACGGCAGGTTATTTACAGCCTGGTGCTGGGTGAGCTCATCCAGGGAAAGGCTGTGGATGAGAGCAGGGCACAGCGGAAGGCCCGGACAGGCCAGCACTCAGGAGTCCGCATGAGGAAGGCAGGCTCAGGGAGGTGGGAGGCTGAGGAAAGAAAATGTTTCCAAGAGGGAATGATTAACCAGGAATGTCGATGTTGTGTCAGGTAAGAGGAGGATCACGGGGGTGGCCCTCGGAATCTGACCCGAAGAGCCAGAACAGGCCGGTGGGGAGACAAAGACAGACACTTGGTGGGAAGGAGGGAAGGAGGACTCGGGGACTCCACAGTTGGTTCTTCCGAGAAATTTTGACCCACAGAGCTTTCTCCCCTAAGTCAGAAAAGACAGAGTCTGGTTAGCTGCAACCGAAACTTCAGAGATTATAGACAAGGTCTAAGTTATGGTGGCTGAAGTGCAGCGGAAGAAAAGCCCACCGAAACCAAGGAGGACGTGAGAAAGCGGGGCTGTGGGTGAACCGTCTGCGTGGGTCTGAAGGCACCAAACCCGGGGAACAAGTGCCTGGGAGAGCAGGCAGGGAGCGGGTGTTCCTGTCGTGAGTGAGCACAGGGAGTGGCTGGGATGTCAGCCAATGGCAAGAAGAGCAGGGGTCACAGTCCAGTGGCAAGAGCAGAACAGAACAACGTTTTAGAACTTATAAAACTACATTATATGCAGAAGAGAGAAAGGCCTCCAGTTGACAGGCCCCAGGGGAAGCTCCATCCTCAGGGGACGGCAGAGTGTCAGCAGGGAAGAGAGTGTGCCTGGCGCTGTAGTCTGAGTCCCAGAAGCTGCCGCTGAAAGACGTGCAAGACAGAGGCTGTGTGCAAAGATTAAGTGATAATGGACGAGCTCAGAGTGAGGTGCTGATGACCCAGGGGAAGGCCCTCTCCCCAGTATCCAGGCCACAGAGCAGCCCGGGGAAGGACACGGAGGGTTTAAGGGGCCCAAAGGCTTCCAGGGGGTGGGGTGGGAGGGTCCTCAGCTGGCTCCTGAGTGGAGTGTTCGGGCTTTTGCCAAGATGCTCTGGGTCTCTCCAAAGACAAACCCAGAAGGGAGGCCTCTACATTGGGTTCCCAAACAGCCTCACTGGCAAGGCCGCTGGGCTGGCCTTCCTCCCACCCAGGGGTGACAGCCATGCACACAGAGCCCAGAAAGGACCACTGTGGCAGCCTTTACAACAACCACGACCAACTGGTCATTATCTTTTTTCAAGTCCATAGGTGTGGACCCTCTGCCAGCCAAGCTGTCCTATGACAAGTCACATGACCAAGTGTGGGTCCTGAGCTGGGGGGACGTGCACAAGTCCCAGCCAAGCCTCCAGGTACGTTGAACACAGGAGGCGGCACCTACCCCCTTACCCCCAGGAACAGCCTCACTCCCTGTTTAACCCTCTCTCGCTTCCCTCATGGCCAACCACATCTATCCAAACCTGCCCATAAAGGCTGCAGGAGAGAGTAGAAACAGCCTCAGGCCGACACCCCTCACAGGCGACTAACAAGGTGTGTCCAGCAAGGCCTGCTGCTGGAGACAGTGCCACTAGTGGCCGATAGGAGGCTGATGTTGCTGGGACCAGCATGAGTCTCCTGGGGTCCAGCAGCAGTGGGGGGTACAGGCAGGAAGAGGAGAGACCATCTCTCTTCACCCTGCACTGGGCGGGCTAGAGAACTAGAGCCAAAGCAAGCACCAGACACCGGCCAGTAGGGAGGGCAAAGAAAAGCGGCAGCAGCAATTATGCCCATAGCAGAAGCATGTTTGCAGTGTGCTTCCAATGTGCTGGGGCTCAGAAAAGCTGGGTGACTTGCCCGCGGTCCAACCCCAGAAGCAGGCTGTGCAGCCGCCACCTGCAGCTGCGTTACCACCTCCTGGGAAAAGCTTGGGCTGCAGGATCTGTGGGATTCCTCCCTCTGCCTGCCAGGGAAGATCCACAGCTGCCCTCTGCTGAGTGTGCCTGGTTCAGCCTTTCTCATCAAAGATGCATGAGAGGATTCAGCTGTACAAAAAGTGATTGGAATGCCTGTTTTCTCAATTCTCCCCCAAAACGGTGCCATTCTAGAACCATTCTAGATGCACAGAAAAGTTAATTCATTACATACAATGGATGCCTCGGGCGTGAGGGTTTAATTCTCTCTCAGAACCCCAGCTGAGAAGGGCTGCAGATGGAGCCAAGTTCGCCCTGTTCCCAGGACTGGTGAGAGGCCAGGGACACCTGGGTCTTGAGAGGCTTCCTCCCAGGGACTGGCCACCGGCTCCCTTCCTTGGTGGCACCAGGGGAAGGACACAACTTCACCTCCTATAAACTGAACCTATTGTCACTTGATGGGCTCCTCCACCAGTCTTGAGCCCCTGTGAGCGGACAACAAATAATCACAACCCATCAAAGGACCTAGGAGCCAGAATAAAGGTCGCTCAGAATAGAGGCTAAACCTGCAGAAAGTATTGTCACCAGTCCCCCTGGCAGCTCTAAGAATGCACTTATGGAAACTCAGGGGAGCAGCCACCAACGATCCTCCCATAACTAAGAGTGAACAGAAATGATTCTCTAATTTCCAACTGCAGTAGATAAGTTCAGAAATGCAGAGTTTCTATCGAGACCCAAATAGTTGCCTGAAAGATAAAGAACAAGAAAATCTCAAATCCCAGACCAAATATATGAAGAGATTGCCACTTGATGTCTCAGAAGTTCAACAGAAGCTTAGAAAGAGAGAAGGAAACAGCTGGAATGGAGTCCAACATTAAATAAATTTGGAATAATAATTACCAAGTTACAAAATATAATCACGTACATTGAAAAGGGTCTACAGCTTCTCAGCTAAACTGCTGAGAATTGACAGCTCTCTGCCCTCACTGGTAAAGAATAGAGGGGAAGCCTTACAAGGCAGAAGGAGCCAGTGACCTGTAGAAGAAATGACAGTCCCGGGGCCTCGGACGGCTCGGCTGCAGCAGCAGCTGGAAGACTGTGGAGTCACCCGGACATGCTACTTAGATAAAAGGGGTGACGTCCAAGAACCCTATACCCCACACCGAGACATCATCTACCCGTCAGGACGAAGACAGACCTAAGGGTGTGCAAGAGTCCAGAGAGCGAGTTGCTCCCGGGTGCCCCCTGAGGAGCCTGTTGGAGGAACCAGATCAGAGACATCAAGACGGAGAACAACAGAGACGAGACAGTTGTACTTAAGGAACCCGGAGAGGAAGGTGTGAAATTAAAAGTAAGATGGGCGAGGAGACACTATCTAGAAATGTACAATAAGTGCTAAATAAGGAAGATTGAATTAGCAGAGACACACTGAAAGAGAAATCCTGATAACAGGACATTACAGATAAACTATTTTAGTAAAACAGTACGGAGTGGAGGGACGAGGCGGAAGTAAGAATACTCAAAAATGCCGTCCCATTGGGATAGGAGAGAATGTCCGAAATCAACAGCTTAGAACCAAGCATCTCAGTCCCGATGAGACAAACTGAATGAAAGCATAGATGATCGGACTGGGCTTTAAAAGAATGAAGGAAAAAAGAAAGCCATAACTTGTTTACAAGAAACACACTGGATTGTAATAAGAGATTAATTTAAAGGGGTAGAAACAGTGATGGACAGGGGAACTGTATGTATGTGCAGGTGGTGATACTGTTATCACACGAGGCAGAGCTGAAGGTTCAAAGCACTCACCAGCATAATGAGAGACGTGTGTGACGACGGCCAGCTGGTAGATGTCCGACAACATGACAACCATACACACAAAACACGAGCAATTGAACACACAAAGGGAACTGAATTTAAAATGTGTTTTCCGTGTCTAATGCACGCCCACGTTTTTGTGCGCATCACACACAGGACTGTCATACCCATGAAATGAAATCATCATGCCCGTGTACAATGTGCATCTTTATTTTTCCCCCAAAAGTGGGCAAAAAGTGTGCATTATACACAGCAAAATACAGTAAATTGTACATACCAAGGAGATAAAATAATAGCATGGGAAAATCGAATAATATAAATAAGGAACTTGGTTTAATTAATATATAGGAAACCTTTCATCTGCCACAAGTTTTTCACATGTTCACATATAGATAAGTGTACCGGTAATCACAAAGAAAACATTTACAAATTTTGCAAACGTTATAGGCTACATTATCTGATAATTAGAAGTAATTAAAATGTGACCTAAGAAGAAAGCACTCCTAGATCACTATTAGATCAAAGAGGAAATTAAAAGGGAAGTTATAAACAATCTCAAAAGCAATGAAAGAGAGAACATTTCACATCAAAACCTATGGGAGACAGAAAAGGTTGTACACAAAGAATATTTGTGCCTTAAAAGCCCACAAAGGAAGTATTTGTGTTAAGAAATTGGAAAAAGAACAAAGTGACTGATAAGAATAAAAACACTGAAATTAATAGAAAGAAAATAATAAGGGAACACATAGAGAAACAGATAAATCCTTCTCATACCCAATAAAGCAAAAATAACAAAAACAGACACAATGAAGAATGAGGGAGAGATGTGACCGCAGATACAGGAGAATGAAATAATTGTAAAGTAATACTGTATTGCAATTCTGGGGCAGCAAAGTTTAAAACCTATTAGAAATGGATGATTAGACTTCCAGCCAAGATGGAGGCATAGGTAGACACACTGTGCCTCCTCGCACAACCAAAAGAAGGACAACAACCATTTAAAAACAAAAAACCAGAACTGCCAGAAAATCAAACTCTATGGAAGTCCAACAGCCAAGGAGTTAAAAAAGAAACACTCATCCAGACCGGCAGGAGGGGCGGAGATGGGCAGCTGGGCACAGAGGACTCTCAACAAGGCGGCAGCTCTCAGACCAGGCAGGTGGCAGCTGGTGGACCTGGCAGTCCCACATTCACATGCAGATAAACCAGGAGGAACAACTGGGGAGCAAGACAGACCGCACAACCCAGGGTCCCAGCACGGGGAAATAAAGCCTCAAAACACCTATTGAAAACACCTGTGGGGTTGTGGCAGCGGGAGAAACTCCCAGCCTCACAGGAGAGTTTGTTGAAGAGACCCACAGTGTCCTAGAATGCACATAAGCCCACCCACACAGCAATCAGCACCAGAAGGGCTGCTCATGGGTATCAGGGGAAGTGACTGAAAGCCGGCAGAGAGCAGAGCAAGTGGCATTGTTCCCTCTCAGACCCTCCCCCACATACAGCATCACTACACAGCAACATGGGTTACCCCACTCTGGTGAACACCTAAGGCTCCACCCCTTACTACATAACAGATGTGCCGAGACAAAAAGTGGCCCAAATAAGAACAGATCAAAGTTTCAGAAAAAGATACAACTAAGTGACAAAGAGATAGCCAACCTATCAGATGCACAGTTCCAAGCACTGGTAATCAGGATGCTCCAGGAACTCACTGGGAACTTCAACAGCCTAAAAAAAGCCCAGGTAGCAATGAAGGTCACATTATGTGAAATAAAGAAAAATCTACAGGGAACCAACAGTGACAGGAAGGAAACCAGGACTCAAATCAATGGTCTGGAGCAGAAGGAAGAAACATTCATCCAGAACAGCATGAAGAAACAAGAATTCAAAAAAATGAGGAGATGTTTAGGAACCTCCAGGACATCTTTAAATGTTCCAACATCTGAATCATAGGGGTACCAGAAGGAGAAGAGGAAGAGCAACAAATTGAAAACTTATTTGAAAAAATAATGAAGGAGAACTTCCCCAATCTAGCAAAGGAAATAGACTTCCAGGAAGTCCAAGAAGCTCAGAGAGTCCCAAAGAAGTTGGACCCAAGGAGGAACACATCAAGCCACATCATAATTACATTACCCACGATTAAAGATAAGGACAGAATCTTAAAAGCAGCAAGAGAAAAGGAGGCAGTTATATACAAAGGAATTCCCATTAGACTGTCAGCTGATTTCTGAAAAGAGACCTTACAGGCAAGAAGGGGCTGAAAAGAAGTATTCCAAGTCATGAAAGGCAAGGACCTACATCCCAGATTACTCCGTCCAGCAAATCTTTCATTTAGAATGCAAGGGCAGATAAAGTGCTTCCCAGATAAGGTCAAGTTAAAGGAGTTCATCATCACCCAGCCCTTATTATATGAAATGTTAAAGGGACTTATCTAAGAAAAAGATAAAAAATAAGAACAGTGAAATGCAACAAACTTACAACTATTAACAACCAAACCTAAAAAAAAACCCACAAGCAAACAACTAGAACAGGGACAGAATCACAGAAATGGAGATCACATGGAGGATTATCAGTGGGGAAAGGGAGGGGGGAGAAAGTACAGGAAAAAAAGCATAAATGGCAGGTTGAAAATAGACAGGGGGAGGTTAATAACAGTATAGGAAATGGAGAAGACAAAGATCTTATATGTACGGCCCATGGACATGAACCAAAGTGGGGAATGCGGGTGGGAGTGGGTGTGCAGAGTGGAGGGGAAAATGGGACAACCTTAATATAAAATATATTTTAAAATAATATATATACAATAAAATATATTTAAAAAATAAAAATAAATTTTAAAAAAGAAATGATTATTTACAAAATGTAAGAAAAAAACTGACCTAAGAAGTGGAAAACAAACTAGAACAATTATCTTAGGAGAGGCTTCTATTAGATTAAAGATCTATCATAAAAAAAATGTACATCTATGTTTTCTCAGCCCTTCAAAATATAATTTTAATATTATTTGAACTATCTCAGACCACAGAAGGAAAAAATGTATAGCTCCTTCATTTGTTTTAAAAAGCCCATATTCTTGTAATTATGAAAACTGATTAGTTTATAGTTTTATTTTTTATGCTATTTTTAATCTCATGAATACATGAACAAAATTCTAGCCAAGGTGTCAGAAGTAGAGTCCAGCCTCGTGTCCCACCACTCAGGCAGGGAACATGTCCCCAGAGGCAATGGCAGCCTGCTCCCCGGAAATCAGTCAGCATTACACGTAACACAAACAAGTCAAAATAGAAAAAGAAAAAAGCCCTGTGATATTTCCAATAAATGCTGAAAAGGCATTTAATTAAATGCAGCAGACGTTCTTAATAAAATACCTAGAAATGGGACTAGAAGGAAACTCCTTAAATATAATGAAGACTATTTCCCAGAAACCAAGAGCAAATTTTGTCTAAATGGTAAAGCACTAAAAGCATTTTAATTAATTTCAGTAATTAGACCATGATGTCCACCATCACCATAATTGGCAACTCTGGGAAATGGACTATGATAAGAAAATGAAATAGATTGAATAAACCTACCTTCATTGGTGTCATCCAGGGTTAAGGAAATGAACACTTCCAAAAACTGCTTCCAGAAAGGTCAGCTGGCACAGGCTTTGCAGTGAGCAATTTGAAATGTGGACGAAAAGCCTCAAAACAGTGCTTTTGGATCCAGCAACTTGACTTCCCAGAACTTACCCCAAAGCAGTGATCATGGGTGTGAACAAAGATTTAGTTACAATGTTATGTTCCTGTGCTGTTTGTATTTGCTAACTGTTAAAAGTAACATTCTAACATTTCTAAACACCCAGCATTAAGGAACTGGCTGCAAACCTCACTGTGACTACGGGAAGGTGCTTCGACACAGGAGGCCGCCCCTGGCAGCCCTGGTCTGGGCCTTGGCCCAGCACTGTCTGGCCCACTCACTTCCACGCTCAGCTTTCAGCTACCTCTCAGCCTGTCCCACCGGGTGCCTGGTCCCCTGCCCTTCCCCAAATGTCACTTTGTAGCTGACTTACCCACCCTCTGTGGAGACGCCCAGTCTTTCTTACCCCATGCTGACTACCAAATGACCTCTGATACCCCGCTACACATGTACCCCTCCCGCACCGAGCTCATAGACCCAGTAAATTTGGGGGGTTACCTTGGGGCCACTTAGGTACCCAGCCACATACTAGTACACAAGCTGAGGGGGGCATGACTTAGAGCCACGAAGCTGGCATGTCACATCAGTTCAGTGGCCTGCGGTACTGTGTTTTAATGCAGTGACCTCTGAGTAAAGGGCGTCAGAGTGGTGAGGTGTGCGTGGCACCAGCTGCTGACAGCCTGTCATTTCCCATCTCTGTTACAAGCCAAAGTGACAGGCCTGCTACCGAGCAAGGCTCACACAGCTCCTCGGAATTCTCTGGCATTTTCCTGCGGACTCTCAAATTCAGTCTCCTGATGTTGATCCTTCTTCATGCTCAGTTCTCTGAGCTTTTCCTCAGACCTGCCATGGAAGTGTCACTTGGCCATTTTTGCTAAATCACAGAGAAATAACCTCGTGCAACTGATTGGGGAAAGACTTAAGCCTCACACCTGCCTGAGGAGATGGCCAGGTGCTGCTGTTCCCATCATAAAAGTCTGAGCCAGGAGGCAATCCCATTCGCAAAAGGAAAAAGCATGCAGAGCTCCAGGCCACGGGAGTCACAGAGCCCCCCCACCCCCACCCCCAATGACTGTCCTCGGCCTGAGGCTGCAGAAATCTAGGTCCTTCTGTGCACATGGCCACAACAGGAAGTGGCCACAAAAGTCTCACCTCCCTGTTTAGGGTCCTCTGCCTTCTGTCCTGTTCAGAGAGTCTGGGCTTGTCCTTGGGGCCCTCAAGCTGACTGAGCGCCTCACCTGGCTGCAGGTCTGACACCTTTCTGGGCAGTGGCATTGGACTTGGAGGCTGATGTGCACGTGTAGAAGGCAGAGAACGCAGGCAGTCTGGCTTGGTATCTGGCCGGCCCAGCCCAGGCCTCAGGAGCTACTGTGCCCAGCCTGAGCACAGGGAGCTTTCCAGCAAGAGCCCCAGACCACCCTCCAACCCTCTCTAACTGCGGACATCGCTGCACTCTGTTCTGCACTGCCCACGTGCCTGTCCCTGAGGCAGAGCAGCAGGACACACCTCCTGGAAATGGCTCCTGTCACCTCCTGCCACATCCGCGGAGGAGAAAATGCAACCTCAGGGAAACAGAGGCAGCCATGCTCTGTCACTACCAATTTGTACCAAACACAGGACCCAATTCCCTACCTCTCACAATAAGTCCCCTTTCTGACACCGGAACCTGTCCCAGCATCCTACTAACAAGGCCTCTACCCACATGCCCAGCATCCCTGTCCGGGATCCCCGCCCAGGACCGTGGAAATAGCTCTTGGCAAATGCCTTGGTGAGCCGAGTGTGACAGAGACTACCAACAAACCCGCCCAGGCACCAGGCATCCAAGGAAAATAAATAACCAGTAAACTGTCACACGGTTTAACACTTTCATTATTTAAAAGCTCTCCTCTTTTTCCTGGAGGGACCTAGGTGTTGAGAAGGTGGGCTTCCCTGCTGTGGGGCAGGTTGTCTCTGAGCAGAGTGGTGTTTCAGAGGGGCCGCCCCTCTGAAACCCCAAGTCCAACACGGTCCCCGCCAGTCCCTGCTCTGCAGTCACCACAGCTGACAATGAGTGGCAGGTCACACCTGACTGAGCAGAGGGAACCTTTCAGGCATCCACTCCTGTCCCACCCCTTCTCTACCCAGGAAGGTCAGGTCCCTACTGTGACATCCTATTCTGCTTCTGCCCTGCCCCCAAGACTGGCTTATCCACCATTTCTGCAGCCTGTCTGGCTGGGGGTCTCCCCAGAGCATGCAGAGGTCCCCAGGTCTCCAGGCCCGCACTGGGATGGGCCCTCACAGGACTCCCGCTCCATGTTACAGGTGATCACGGAAGCCAGCACCGGCCAGGGCCAGCACCTCATCCGCACGCCCTTCGCGGGAGTCGACGACTTCTTCATTCCCCCCACAAACCTCATCATCAATCACATCAGGTGAGACCCGCCGGTGAGGCCCTGAGGCCCCACATGCTGCAGCTATGCCCAGCATGGGGCGCCTTCGCCCAGGGTAGGCCCTGCTCCTACCTCTGTCTGCCCCACTCCTCCTGGGCTGGCTTGGGAGCCCTCAGGAAGGGACAGAGAAATGGACCCATCCCAGTCCTGAATTGTTCAAGTCAGGAGGCACCCAGCTCCAAATGCCCTCGGGGGCCCAGTGAGGTCAGGGAAGCCCATCGTCAGATGAGGACACCAGAGGAAAGCAGGAAACAACAGTAGTTAATTGAGCACCCTTCCTTTGCTAGACACTCACAGAAAAAAACTGGTAGTAGTGATCTCAAACCTATTTTACAGATAGGGAAACTGAGGCTCAGAGAAGTTAAGACACTGATCAAAGTCACACAGCCAAGAATTGGCATTCCCATTAAATGCAAGGCCAGGTCCCCTTTGAGCGGCCCGTACTGCCTCATTCTCTGCTCACCCCAGCCCATGGTTCCTCAGAGCCCCAGAGCAGCCATGCAGGTGCCCAGCCAGGAAGTAAGGACCCCTGGGTGCCCAACTTGCCACTGTTCAAAAGCAGAGCCTTTTAATAAAAGCCTCCTAATAACAGCCAGGGCCTCAGCAGCAGACCTCACCGGGGCCTGGCCACGCCCCTTCCCCATTCATTCCAGAGCACTCCTGACACTGCCTGTGAAGTCGCCTCTGCCAAAGACTGAACGTGCCCTTTATAAAGTCATCAGGACCCAGGGCTATTTGTGCCTTCCTCCGGTCTGGCATCAAGCACCTGTCTCCAGACAAAATGACACCGGCAAGCTGATACTGGATTTGTAAAAATAGGACTTGCCCCTTGGTCCTTGCCCAAGGAGGAAAATAACCACCTCTGACCCCCACCTCCACCTCGGAGGGTGCCTGGGGAAGAGCCCCTGGTGTGGTTCCAGAGGCCCAGGTCCCTCGAAGCAGCTGGATGCAGTGGCGAACCTGCCACTCAGAGACTCAGCAGCCCTGTGAGCGCGCGGCTTCCTCATGAAGTTCCCTGTGAGAGTGGGGTTTTCCTCCCCACTCTGTCCATGCACCGCTCTTTATGGATGCATCCCAGATTCATTAAAGAGGGCGTTTTCCCCACTCTGAGGCACTGGTGTTCAAGAGAGAACCGTGGAAGTGATTTTTTCTCTGCTCCTGTAAGAAAGCACAATGTCAAAAGGCCTCTGTGAGCAAGGGATTCAGGAGGGGCACCTGATCGGAAGTCCTGCTGGAGCCATGCCTTTTTCAGCCAGTAAGGGCCCTCCAGTGAGGAGCTTCAGGAGGTCCAAACTGCCACGTCTGGAGCTCTTCCACTGCAGTGTCCCTCTTAGATCAATCCTCCCCAACAGCTCTCCCGGGAACTACCCCTTGCAGACTGACAGAGGCGTGGACAGGCGAGCAACTTGCCCCAGGCCTTGTGGCTGGCCAGGCACTCCGCAGCATTGGGCCATCTGGCTCCAGAAGTCAAAGCCATTCCCAGCCCCCTGCCAGCATGATATATGTGGCCAGAGAAGCGGCTGCCTCTTCCTGTTCCCAGGGAAAGAGAACACTGATAAGAAACCTGGGTGGGCTTCACTGAACGTGCGTTCGAATCGGACTCACCAGTGAGTCCAGAAAAGAGCCAGGCTGTGGGCTCTCCGGTCCTGTCCTTGGGGCAGGCAGAGCCGGGGCAGCCAGCACTGGTCCCTCCCCTCTAGGCCCAGGCCCACCCCTGCCACAAGGTCTCCGGGAGGCTGGTTCAGATGCATCCCTAGGGGAGAGGCTGTTGTAGGCACTTTTCCTGTCCTGTTTACCATTTCTAAAGTTGTGTGTGTGTGTCACAAAAGCTTAAGTCCAGGAACACTTGTAGCTCTCTTCCTGTGGTTTGAGATCACAGGTGAACCGTTTACTAAGCCACTCCCTGCAGAGGGTAAATGTTATCTCCAGGCTGAGACCACCGAAGGATTATGGGAAAGGGAAGGGAAGGGCTGCAGTCCCTGACCTCTGACCTCAGTTCTCCCCCTCCCAGGTACGGCTTCGTCTTCAACAGGTCTGAGCCTGCCATTCACAAAGTCGACCTGGAAACCCTGATGCTGATCAAGACCGTGGAGCTGCGGTGGCACGGCTGCCTGCCTCAGGCCATGGCACACACCCACCTGGGCGGCTACTTCTTCGTCCAATGCCGACAGGCCCGGGCCTCTGCTGCTGCTGCTCCTGCTGCTGCACAGCTGCTGATCGACAGTGTCACAGACTCCGTGGTCAGCCCCAACGGCAATGTGACCGGCACCCCACACATGTCCCCCGACGGGCGCTTTGTTGTCAGCGCCGCCGCTGCCAGCCGCCAGCTGCAGGTGCAGGAGGTCACCCTGCGTGGGGAGATCCGGACCCTATACTCGCTGACAGTGAGCCAGGGCGTCTCCGAGGTGGCGTTCCAGCGTTCTTTCTCCCGTGGCAACCAGTACTACGTCTACGCCACACTGGAGACTGGGCCGGACCTGCTGTTCGTGGAGCTGTCCTCGGGGAAGGTGGGGGTGCTGAAGAACTTCAAGGAGCCGCCCTCGGGGCCAGCCCGGCCCTGGGGAGGGCCCCGCAGGATCGTGAGGGACAGCGGGTTATTCGGACAGTACCTCCTCACACCAGCCCAGGGGTCACTATTTCTCATCAATGGACGACAACATGCACTGTGGTGTGAGGTGTCGGGCATACAGGGGGCCACCACAGTGGTGTGGGTGGGCGAGGTATGAAGGAGGCCAGCACAGAGCCCGGGCCACCGAGCCCCACCTCGTCCTGACCCCGCAGCCCCCAGCAGGCACCCTGTACATTTTTACAGACAAAAGCAAAACCTGTATTCGCTTTGTGGTTCAGCACTGGTCTCCTTGCAAGTCTCCTAGCCTAAGGTGTGCGCTGCTAACCAGGTTGGGGTTTTCTCGTTAGCAAGTAGGACGTCTGCCTCCAGCTATGACGGTGAGCCAGGCTGCTGGGTAAAGGAACTACTGCTGGGCCCAGCCACATGAGTGTGACCCAGGGAGGCTGTGGAACTGGAAGCTCCTGCTTTCCAGGCAGACGCCTCCACCAGCTGCCTTCGCACAGTCATCCTTCTTTCTGCGGGATCCAGCCAGGCTGCACCTGCCAGGGTGGCCTGGAACCTGGCCTGGAAACGCAGGCCCGCCGGGGATGGGGCTCCCCTCCTGGCACGAGAGCCACGCCTGCCCTCGCTCTGCACCTTTGTCCTCCTTCGCAGCTGCTTCCTGCTTTCCCTTCCACTGGACTTGTAAGCCTGAGAGAGAGCCAACAAGACTTACTGCAGCTTGCGGGGTGGGGAAATCACTCACTTTATTTTGGAAATTTTGATTAAAAAGTAATTTTTTATAATCTCACATGCTAGTACGCAGAAAGACGCTGTCCAAGGTCCAGCTCTGTTTGTCCCTGCCTTAGGCTGCGTCCCTGAGAGTCACCGCCCCACATCCCACGCCAGAAGAACACGGCCATCGAGACTGACAGTCCTCTGCAGCACTGACACCCCATGTGCAGGTCAAGCCAACGCGTTGAGAAAGACTCCATTCAGGGCTGGGACCCTGAGAGACCAGGACAAAGCCTGTGTGCCTGCTCTTCACCACGGAAGGGGGACTTTTGACGGGCCAGGCCCAGGGCCGACGGCGCTCACCTAGCGAGGTGTGGGCAGCCTGCAGCAGAGAGAATTCCAGGCTCAGTGCTGAAACCCCAAGGACACAGGTCAGGTCCGGGCAGGCTCCTTCATCTAGCCCTTTTAAAAACCAGCTACCTTCCTGTCTGTGGCCCTGGCGCTCAGCTTGGGCGACCCCAACCCCTCATCCTCACAGCACAGTCAGCACAGTGAGGGTTTTTGTAGGGGTGTATTCTGACACACGGGCCCCCTCCCCAGCAGCCCACACCCCAAACTCCAAATCAAAGGCACGCAGGCTGGTTATTATGCTACCGAGTCATCCCCAATGTCTCAGGCTATGGTAAGCAATCAGAAGTACCATCCCCCCAGCCCTGGGAAGACAGCCTGCCTCGAAGAATCTCAGCAAGGAGGAGGCTCCCTTGGGTTCTCAGAACATTCCTTTCTGTCTCACGTCAGTGGCCAAAACATACTGGTAGCCTTGCTGGCTTGAAGGATTACTTTTTAAGCCACCTGGAGTTGGAGCAGTGGTCCCATCACAGACACCTTAGCTAGGTTCACCCCCTTCACCTGCCCCAAGGTGGCTGTGATGCTCCTGTGTCGCTGAGAATGGCCCTTTTCAGGGACAGGAAGGCACAGACCCCACCTCACTCTGCATCCATGTGGCTACCTTTCATCCCCACCTGGCCACCCAACCCGCCTGTGCCGGCCAACTCCTGAGCTCAGCCAGTCTTATGGTGTGGCATACACCTGTTCCCCACAACTCCCGGGAGTGTGCCTAGACATGTGTGTTCACATTTCAGATTTTTTTAAAGGTACAGTACGTAGATACAGAGTCAGGAGACTGACTTCGGAAGCCTAATACTCAGTTTCACAGCAGCTGGAATGGATGGATCTCATCCTTTCTGTTTATTCCTGCCTCAAACTCTAGACATGTTTACTTCCAAACTCCCACTTTTATCACTGAAATTGCTCAACTGTCATGAACTTCACCCTTCGGAAAAATCTAAACTGTGGCAGTCCCTGGCAGAAAAGTCTCCGAGCCCACCTGCAGGAGAGCCCACTGAGTGCCAGGCCCGAACGCTGGCCCCTCTGGGTCACAGAAGGATTCCTGAAAGGAGAACAAACTGGTCCCAACTGGCCTTTCAAACTGAGAGTGACTTCTGCAGCATCCAACCCCTTCCCCTTCTCCCTCTGGAGACTGAGTGCATCCAAACAGCGCACCGCCTCTCATCGCCCTCACTGTGCGGCCGTGAGAGTCGGCCAGCGCCAGCCTCGGACACCGGGACCTGGGGAGAGCAGGCAGAGCCTGAGCACTGGAGTCCACAAGCCCACACGGGCCGGCAGGTACACGTCTCTGATCAGAACTGCTCGTGTGGGAGGCAGGGGAAAGGCTGGCCAGGGAAGAGGCTCACAGAGCTCGATTTGAAACCAACTGGGGTGAGAAGTCATCACAACAGGTGGTGCCTGAGGCCAAGCCAGCTGCCTATGAAGATAAACAGTCACCTAACTACTAACACTTTGCATTCAAGAAGTATTCAGTTAACCAAAAGAATCACCAGAAAAGCCATTCATCTAATGAACTCACTATTCTAGTATTACTGAATTTTGAAAATTAATTTCACAAAAATTTAACACATTTTTTTTTTCAGAATAACACAAATAATCTACACCTGTGGTGATATTAAGGCTTGGGAATGGGCCCTCATTCTCCTGCCCCAGTGAGCCCACAGGGAGGCTCTGGGTCCAAACGCCCACCCAGCTCCCCACAGAGCGGCAGCAGGAAGAGGAATCCGGCTGTGCAGACTTTCTGCACAAGTGGGCCTGGGCGTGGGCCCCGTGCCACTTTGCAGATTCCGGGCAGCCCAGCCACCCCACCCCAGCCACTGCCCCAGGTCTCTATGCTAAGTCTCAAGTCATTCACGGGTCCCACTGCTCACCCAGGTCCCTGGAAGTAACCAGGAGAGCCCTGTAAAGACTTGGCTGGAGCCAACCATACTACCAAGCTTCAGGCACTTCAATCTATAGATGGCATCACCAGACACAGCAGCTCAGGCCCTGCCTTCCCCGCCCCTAACCCACCCTCTCCTCCCCTTCCTCTCCTCCCCTCCCTGCTCCTCTGCAGAAAAGGGCTCCCACTCCAGGCAGGTGCCCCAGAGGACAGCTCTCAACCCCTCCTAAAGCAGAGTACTGCCTGCTGCCCTGGAGAACGATCCCAGCTGAGACTGCCTGTGGGAAGCAGCCTAGTGGTTGGTCTCGTGGAGCTACAACCTCTAGCTTTCTGTTGACCAAGATCTGTGAACTAAAGGCAATTTCAGAAATGAGATGTGAAACAGATTCATCCTGGATATATTTTTCTACAAGGGGCTTAAAAAGTGGTCGAGGGAATTATCAGAATGGGTTTTATCCAAGTACCACGGACGCCAAACCGTCTTCATCACCAAACCCCATAGCTCGCTCCCTCCGATCCTCCTCCAGGAGAAATGACTCTGCACCCACCTCCCTCCTACACGTCCGCCAATCTACCTCACATTTCCTCCCTGCACCCAGCACCGCCGGAGCACTGCCCCATGCCAGGAGGCCAGGCAGGTGACGTGGATGACGACAATGCTGACATGAAGTCTTTAGCCATCCTCCCCCACCCAGAAGCCAGATCCCGCTCCACGTGGTCAGAACCCATGGTTCACTGCCCCTTGCTGCCCAGAATCACAGCCCCAAACACCTGCTTGCAGCCCTATGGAGTTAGGTGACCCAGACTAGCAAGAACTCTGAATGTCGGGAAAGTCAGCTGTCATCCGACGGAAGCTGTCCACGGGAGCAGAGATGGTGACGTGCAAGCCGAGCCTCGTCCCTGAGAAGACCTAAGCTGCACCTCCCTCCACTTCTGTCTCATTCTCCACTTGTTCTGCTTCCCCCCATGCCTTGAGCCTCCTGCTCCTACAATTCAAGAGGCAACTGACCTCACTGCCACACCAGCGCCCGGTGGCTTTCACCCAAGCTACGTCCTTGCTTTGGGGTACAAATAAGAAGTCACTCAGAGGGCCAGATGCCACTACTTCTTTCCTCCCAGACTAGCACATAGGCAAAGCAGTTGTTTTGTTTTTTTCCAAGAAAGTCACTAGCTGCCTTGGTTTCTCTCCAAAATCATAGCGATCATAGGACCGAGATGCTTTAAAAATTTAAGGGGAAAAATACACAGTACCTACCCTTAGGGTGTGAGTGCAAGACCCCAAACACCTGGTGGAGTACAGCCCACCTCCTGCTCTGGTCTCTGCCAGACGAGCTGCCAGGTCACTGTGGGGTTGAGCGTCTGCCCTGGGCCTGCAAGCCTGCTCAGGCCAGCTCAGAGCAGCCAGCGAGCCTGCTCCCACACATGCTTTGGAGCTGCAGGCAGCAAGTGGGAATTTAACCAAACACAACGTGTGAAAGTATGGGAAGTACGGGGAGAATGGGGATCGGTCTCCGAAATCCACAGAAAGGCTTCTTTAACTAGTGTCGGAGTACTGAGCACGTGCTATTGTTGGTTTGCACAGCAACGATTCACACACCTGTCTTTTCCAGCTCACCTTAACTCACATGGAGCCATCCCTTTCCCCGAGGCCCCGAGGCCGTGGGTCACACCCAGAGGGCCTAGAGGGCTGAGCCTGTACTCTGCAAAGCAATAACTGTTGACTCGCCGGGGCCCTGAGCCAGGAGGCACATGCTCTCCATGCAGCACCATGGCGGGGTCGCAAGCTACTGCCTTTTGGGGGCCTCCTCAAGGTCACGGCTCCATTTCCAAGGAAAGGCAGCCAGTAATGACTACTTAGGGGGTCTAAGAGCCCTCGAAGGAGAAAAGTTCCTAAATCTAAACCTTCGCCGCTGCCTGGCATGACACCTGCCACAGGCTTAAGAGCTGTGGGTCCCTTGCTACATCAGCTGCTTCAGAGACGTGAGGGACAACTGGTCTGCAAGGCCCCACCTCCAGCCCCTCTCGCCCAGCCCTGCTCCTCCCTGGCCTGGCCAGAGGCGCCCTGCCTTCCCAAGGCCGTGTGAGATAACCTAAAAGCAGAACTGGGCATGGAGTTTTGCTGTGGTGCTCACACACACATGCTTGCTGTAGTCTAGCTGAATGACCCTCGAGATACGAAGTCACACACACACCATTTGTTCCGGGAAGAGCCTCAGCCCTCCCCACCTCAGAAAACTTTCAGATCTCTCATGTCAAGGCAGATTACATTATTTTCAGCAGTTGTGTAGACTCCAAAATCTATTTTCTGTAATCACCAGTATTTCGCAAAAGGCCTCCTGTAACTACTATACATGTGGATTCTTCCTTATTTATAAAATATATATAAATTATTTTTAATACATCAACTTTAGTAGAACTTTGTACCGACACTGTGTGTGGCATCTGAAATAAGTTTGTGTTTACTTTGACGTGTTACACAGTACCAAACCTGCCGTATGTCTGCAGCACCACTTGATACAAAGATGATTCACAAATTGTCATAAAGGACTGTCATTGTAAATGCTCTTTTGCTGAGGATTTTACAATAAAACTTGAGAAAAGTCAACCTTTTTCTGGCGCCAATCTGTTGGAGGTTGTAAACACGAGAACTGATTCGGCCAGGACTGCTGGAGGCTATGCCCCACCCCCCCCACCCCCCAGGTTCACAATGGCCAGGGAACAACAGCCCTGCTCTGGCCTAGGCAGAGGCAGGCACCTGAGCTCAGAAGTCGCCTTTCACCATGTTGAAGTTTTTGCTTCAACATCTGGCTCAAACCTTCTCATCACCTGCCTTGGCCACCCCCTGAAATTCAGCAGAGTGCCCAGACTTGAATCCGTCCTCAACGGCAGACACTCTTGGTTCTCAGCAGGCAGATGTCCCAGCTACTGGGAGGAAGGTGGAAGTGTGTGGCAGCCACCAGGCTACGGGTGAGGAGCGCCTACTGTGTACAGAACCGTGCTAGGTACAGGGACAGAGGGCTGGACGAGGGAGACAGCCTCAGCCCTCGGTGAGCTTCGTGTCCACTGTGCCAAGGCACTAGCCAGGTTCTCCAGAGAAACAGGACTGACAGCGTGGGGGTGGGGGCGTGTGTGTGTGCAGACGGGGAGAGGGAGGTTCAGTTTGAGGAACTGGATCATGCAGTTGTGGAGACTGGCAAGTCCCAAATCTTCAGGCAAGGCTGGCAGCGGGAGAACCGGGGGGAGTCACAGCTCAAGCCCAAAGGCAGGCTGTTGTCTGAATCCCCTTCTTCAGACGAGCTCAGTCTTCCCTCGAGGCCTTCCACTGGGTAGGTGAGGCCCACCCACCCTGTGGAAGGTAATCTGCTTCTCTGAAAGTCCATTGATTGAAATGTTACTCTCCTTAACCAAAAGTACTTTCATAGGTACATCTTGAATAGTGTTTGGCCAAGCATCCATCCGGGTCCTGCAGCCTAGCCAAGCTGGCACACAAAATGAATGATCACAATGACTTAAACAACATGCCACTCCAAGGGTGAGAGGGACTCATGTCTCGGGGGAACAGGGGCACTCTGAGGGGGGTGCTCATCCCCCAGGCGGAGGCCATGACCACAGAGCAGAAGCCATGGAATCCTTCCCACCTACTCAAGGAAGAAACACAACAGGTGAGGACCAGTGGGAAGGTGAGGGAAGCATTCCCAGCATCCCGTCAGCAGCTCTCCTGGGGGCCGCCCCAGAGTAATGCCTCATAGCTTCTGACCTCGGAAACGACGCTGGGCTTCCCTTGCTGAGCACGGGGCAGATGAGATTTTTGTTAACAAGCCTGCCCTTAAAAATACTTGCTAGAAAGCTTTTCAAAGAGAACCCCTTATTCAGTGCCGAGGAGGCAGGAAGAGATTAAGGATACAAGTGAGAACCCAGAGGAGGAGGCAGGGCCGTGGGGCTGCCATGTTCCTGGGGCTGCCATGTTCCTGGGGCCGCCTGCCCACTCAGGCAAATGTGGGCTTCCACCCCAGCAGCCTCACAGGGGGTGCACCAGAACTCCTCACGGGGACACACCCTGAGAGTGGGACACCCCCCCACCCCCACAGAAAGCTGGGACCTCAAAGGGCCAGGCCCTCGGACTGAGGGTGAACTGGAAGTCAGCAGTTTCTCCCCACCTAGCCCCAGGGGGGTCTGAGGAAGAGGGGGAAGGTCCCCAAGGTCACATCTGCAGGCCAAACTCAAACCACCCACATGCTGCCAAAACCCTCAGGCCTCGAGTTCAGGTCAAAGACACCTCTGCAATGTATACAGCAGGTAACATAAGCACAGAAAGAAAATAATTTCAGTGGACTTCACTCAGTAGTTTTATTGCTAACAGTATAATCATAGTGTATACATTATGTATGTGATATACACTATAATACTGACACGATATTACTAATATTATTTGTATTTTATTTCCAGCCCCCTTATGTGTTCAGCAGAATAGAACAGGTAAGAAACGACGTCAATGGAGACAGGGGACTTGGCTACGGCAGAAGTCGGCCTCAGGCCCTCGGCGTTCTGGAACAGCAAGGGCTCCCTGTTCGTGCGTGCCCTGCACCCACATGGTCGGCGTGCAAGGACCCAGGCTGGTACACACTCCTTCTCAATACATTTGCACCATCACTGGGGATGGGAAAGAGAATTTAAGCTAGAATCAACAGTTAAATGATCTAGCCTGCAAGTGAAAAAATGTTAATTCTTCTCACAACCCATTAGCCTGAACTGTCTTTTGGGCACATCTAGCCTCAGGAGGACCAGGAAGTTCCTCCTGCAGATGCCCCCATGCGGCTGAACACAGACTATTGGTGAGCAACATCAAAAACTACCACGGGGCTTGTGTTACCACAAGAAAGAGATACAAGTACGAGCTCAAAAAAAGATCATTAAAAACCCTATCATTTAAGTATGGGTTGGAAGTATCAAGATATGAGGGGGAACATGAGAAACCCAGAATTTATTCATTAAAAATTGTCTATTCATTCCACCCAGTTTAAATTTCAGTCACCTTCCATCACGATCAGGATGCCAGTCCCCAGTTTCCTACTTCTCAACTCCAAACCCGCCCCTCTCCCCCTGCACAGTGATACCGGAGCTTCAGCTCTGTAAACCTTTCTCTGCGCCAGCTGGCTCAGTGCGAAGCACGATCTACAGGGGACTCTGGGGGACACGGCAAGTCAGCAGTGGCAAGAAAGCACTTTCCTTATGGAGCCCCCAGCTCCATAAGCCGGGAGCCAGAGCCCTGGGGTGTGGAAGACCTGGTAGTGCTCACCCCAGCGGCCCTCACCCATGCCCAGCTGCACCCTCAGGGACCCCAGGCCATGTGCCCCTCACCCAGAAGTCACTGTGTGGCGGTCTGGCCGGGGGCCCTCAGACTGCACTCTCAGCCCAGCGGCCACTTCTGCTACAGCTCTAGCCACACCCTCGAGCAGCTGTGTCCCCATTGGGCAAACCACCATGGCCGCTGTCTCTGGGGAGTTTCTGCAGCTCTAGCAGACTGCGCAGCCCCCTAGCCCCCATGCCCTCCTTGACGTGTTTGAATCTCAGCCTGCATGTCCAGTCTCAAGCCCTTAGCTCCTTCATCATCCACTCTTCTTCTGTGTTACTAGCAACGTTTTTGCACTTGGCACTTTTGGAGCCCATAGCATCCTGTTAAACCTCTTTCAGTGGTTAACCACTCGATACTAGTTAGGAATTCTTCCTATGAATTTATGCTATTCAAATTGGTATAGATGTGGTCTCCTGATTGGACTTCAACCAGAATAAAATGGGAATGAGGCAACACAGGGGAAGCCCTCCCCCCACTGATTTTGACTTCTACAGTCACAAAAGCAAAAGCTACAAAAGCAATTCAATGAGGGAAGAGCCCTTTCAGCAGTGTGAGAGCAGTGGACAGCTGAGGCAAATAAATAAAGAACTGCAGCAGCTTACAGCTGGCATCTCATAGAGAAATTAACTCAAAAGAGACCACGGACTTCAATGTAAAAGATAAAACTACAAAATGTTTAGAAAAAAAGTGGAAAATCTTCAGGACCTAGGTAAAGAGTTCGGTTTTTTACACTCGATACCAAAAGCATGACCCTTACAGGGAAAGTGGATGTGGCACACCAAAACTAACGTGCGCTCGGTGAGAGATCCTGCTAGAAGAGCGGAAAGACCAGCGACAGACCAAGAGAGGTATCTGCGAACCGCCTATCCAGCAAAGGACTAAAATTTAGAAGCTATAACGAACCTTCTAAGCCAAAAGTGAAATAGCAAGCAATCTGATCAGAAAATGGGCAAACAATATGAATTCTAAAATCCTAAAAAGGACATTTCACTAGGGGGCTGTACCGGCAGTGCGCGAGCACGGGAGGGGACGTTCGACATCGCCAGCCACCAGGGAATGTGAAGCAAAGCCGCAGCCAAACGTCGCCGCAGCGAAACGTCGCTGCGCCCCTGCCCGAACTGTCAGAACTCCCCTCTGCTGAAGTTGAAGTACAGTGACGCCGCCTCCGAACGCTGCTGACGCAGAAACACTGGGTCACTCGAACCCTGCAGGGGGGTGTGAAACGAGCGGCAACTCCGGAAAGCCGCTGAGTCCCTTTTGTAAAAGTCCACATCCGACTGCCACATGACCCAAACATCGCGCTCCTGAGCATTTCTCCCACAGACGTGGAGCTTTTCACACAGAAATCCCTACACGAGTGTTTGCAGCAGCTTTAGCCACAACAGACCGGAACTGGAGGTAACGCAGATGTTCTTCAAGGGTGACCGGGGAACAGAAAGGCGCTGGCCTGCCCACACCACGGGACACGCTACCGACACGCAGCCCCCGGAACGAATCCCCAAAGAGTGACGCTGCGTGAAAGGGTTGCGCGCTACGTGTTGGGATTGAGTTCCCGAAACTGGAGAATTAGACAAATGGAGACCCGACTGACGGCTGTCAGGGATTAAAAAGGGGCATGCGGAGGGGCAGCAACTGAGTGTCGCTGGAGCAGGACAACACGGGGAGTCCCTTGTTACTGTCCAATCAGCTCCGACTCCTGGCGACCCTGTGGATGAGTGACAAGTGACATCCACACTGTCCTGTCCTCAACAGCCCTGCTCAGCAACTGGGGGCTCCTGCCTGTGGCTTCTTTTATGGAGCCACCCCATCTCATAGCTGGTTTTCTGCTTTCCCAGCTACCTTCTGTTTTCCCAGCATTATCATCTTTTTCAAACAACCTGCCTTCTCAGGAGTGCCCGAAGTAGGACAGCTTCAGTTTTTGTCATTCTCACCTCTGGTGATGTTTCAGGTGTAATTTGCTCTAGGGCCCACTGAGTCGCTATTCTGGTGGCTCTAGGTCTCCCCAGAGCTCTCCTCCAACAGTGCATTTCATATGAGTCAGTTTGTGGTGATGGCCATGTTCTGCATCTTGATTGTATCAATGTCAATATTCTGATTGTGATATTGTTACTATAGTTTTGCAAGATATTACCTTCAGAGGAAACTAGGTAAAGGGTACAGGGGACCTCTCTGTATTATTTCTTACAACGGCATTTGTCTTATAATTATCTCAATATTTTTTAAATTTGAAAATGTCCAAGCCCAGATGGTGTCACCAGTGAATTCTCTCAACGGCTAAGGAAGCAATAACACCAGTCTTACACAGACTCTTCCAGAAAACAGAAAGAAAGCAAAAAAAATCTCAACTCAGTTTGTGATGCTGGAATAACTGTTTTATACCAAAACTTAACAAGATCAAGAAAGGGAAAATTATAAGCCTCTTTTATTCAAAATAAAGACAATCAAAACTCTAAATAAAATATCAGCAAAATGAATACAGCAACTTAAAGAAAAGATAATGCATTGTGAGCAAGAGGGATTAACCCCAGAAAAGCAAAACTGATTTAAACTCAGGAAAAAATCATTAAGTCACCACGTTGTCAGATTAAAGGAGAACATATGTGCATTTCGAGAGATGTAGAAAAGGCACCAAAAAATTCTAAGTTCATTCACATGTATGGTTTGCTCTTGAAAAACAGAAGTAGAAAGAAACTTTCTTAATTACCAGAGATGAAGATCTGCGGCAACATTCCTCCTGGAGAAATGTGAAAAGCGCCCCCTTTCAGGTAAGAACAGGACAAAGGTCCACTATTGCCACTTCAATTCAGCCCAAAGCAAGGGAGGAGTTATAAACTCTTTTTTTTTTTTAAGATTTTATTTATTTATTTTTTTTAGAGAGGGAAGGGAGAGAGAGAGAAACATCAGTGTGCGGTTGCTGGGGGACGTGGCCTGCAACCTAGGCATGTGCCCTGACTGGGAATCGAACCTGCGATGCCTGCTTCGCAGCCCGCGCTCAATCCACTGAGCTACACCAGCCAGGTTATAAACTGAAACTCTTGAATAAAATAAAGACATTCAAAGGGATGCGTCCTCAAGGAAGAGGGTTCTGGAGAAAAGTGGAGCCATAGGCTAGATGGGAGAAGCAGCCTCCCTTCGGAATTCATAACCATGGGCCTACTGCATATGTCGACTTGGAGCTCAAATGTACACTGTCCTCATGGTTCAGGAACCCCCACACCAAGAATAGGATAGAAATGGGTACTTGAGCCATGGTCCCACTGGGGCACCCAGTAGGAGCAAATACAAAACCACTCTCTCCCTGGCCAGTGTGACCCAGCTGACTAGAGCTTCATCCTGGAACCGAAAGGTTGCAGGCTCGATTCCTGGTCAGGGCACATACCTAGGTTGCAGGTTTGATCTGAGACCCCTGGTCTGGGCGCGGGCAGGAGGCAACCAATTTATGCTTCTCTCTCATATCAATGTTTCTCTCTCTCCCTTCCTCTCTCTAAAAGCAATGAACAACTGTTCTTGGGTGAGGATTAAAAAAATAATAACACTCATAATAATACTCTTGAGGGACATGCCCTGAACCCAGGCAATACAGGGTTCTCAACGATAAAGTTATGTTTAATGTGAACACACACCCCCACACACAAATTACTCAGCCACACAAGAAAAAATGCACCATGAGCAAGTCAGCAGGCATAGGAAACAGCAACGTGAAACCCCCAAAACTTCAGATACTAAAATAGTCTGATAGAGAGCATCTTTAAAATGATGAAAATCAAAAGCAGGAATTGAAACCGTAAGAGGAAGACAGGCTGTGGGGGAAAGAGCAGGCATGCATGAAAACGGCCACATGGAGCCTGTGAGTGAAAAATGTAGAAATGGAAATGCAAAGTCCAACAAACACATTAAACAAAACTTAGAACTGAGAACTGAGCGGTACGGCTGTTCTGAGTGTAACACAAAGGGATAGAGATGGAAAGTAGAAAGCAGGGATTTTACAAATACAGTAGACAAGGTGGAAATACCGGCACTCATCTACCAGGAGGCCCAAGGGAAGAGCCGTGAGTTTGGACAAAGGCACACTCAGCAGTACTGGCCGAGAAGCACTGACATGCGTGCGTGAGCCAACAGACTCGGGGAATGCGTGCCGAGCAGGAGAAATTAAAATGAACTCACACTGAACAGGCAGATCATCAAAATGAAAAGATATTCAACCTACGGAGGAACAATCAAACTCACTTATCGCCAGCTACAGGAAAACACAGAAAATATGAGATATCATTACACTGCTCAGAGAAAGTAACAGTAAACCTAGAATTATCACCAGGAAAACTGCTAAAGTATGTACTTCCAGAAGACTGAAATTAAGCTGAGAAGAAAGAAGGGAATTCAAGAAATTGATTTTGTTTAAGTATATACATCTAAATAAGTAAAACAGGAAGAATGATCAGCTGGAAAGATAAAATTAAAGTGGAATTTAACAGCATGGCAACAATTATACAGAAGATGAGAGAAGAGTAACTGAAGTTATTAAAGTATTCTAAAGTCCTTCTGTTGTTCAGGAGGAAGAAAACACTTTTTTGGCTTTGAAATTGAAGGTAAGATTTCCAAAACAATAGATGGAGTGAAAGGGAATGAATGCATTCAAAAATAATAAACCATTGTATCACTCCAATAGAAGGCAAAAGAAAAAGAAAAAAAGTAGCAAACAGATAGTACGATAAATAGAAATAACAAATGAGGTACTAGAAATAAATCCCAATGGCAGTAATCTCATCTGAACAAATCCCACGGAAGAAACTAACCAGTTAAAAGACAGATTGTTAGATCAAGTTTTAGAAATGTAATTTTGCTCCATGTTTTGTAACAAACACTTGGAAGACACAAGCATGTAGACAGAGGGAAATGGACTGGAAAACCCAGACGTCCACCAGCTAAGGAATTACGACATTGCGTACGACAGACCCACACAGTGGGATGTTCTTCTGCTGTAAAAAGGCACGAAGTTCCGTCACAACTACGACTTGCCGAACCTTGAAAACGTGCTGAGCTGTGTGAAAGAAGTCAGACACAAAGGCCACACGCTGTATGGTTCTGTTTGTATAAAATGTCCAGAACAAGCTCATTCTTAGACACAGAACACAGATCCGCCTGGCACTGGGGGAGGAAATGGAGAGTGGCAGCTGATGGGTCCAGGGCTTCTTCTGGGTGTGATCAAAATGTTCTGGAAATTGGTAGTGGTAATGGCTGCATAGCTGTGTGAGTGTACCACAAGTCATTTGACTATAAAATTTAAAAGGATGGATTTCATGATATGTGAATTATATCTCAATAAAAATACATAAATAAAAAACTGTTAAACAATGAATTGGAAATACAACCCCAATGCAAACATATTTTTTCAAAAACTCTGCCGGCCATATTAGTACCTGACAACAGGCCTTAAGGCAAACGCCCGGGATGAAGAGAGTCACTGCACGATAAAAGCGGCCATTCATCAGGAAGATACAACAAACTCTGAAAGCGCAGCCACAGAACGTGCAAAATCAACTTGATAGTGTTCCAAGGGGGGACTGACAAATCTACCATCATGTCAGGAGATTTTAAAATAGCTCTTTCAATAACTGTCTTGAGCAAATAAAAATTGATAAGGGTATAAAAAATTGAACCACATAATAAAGAAATAAGCTTCACCCATAGATGTATCAACCTCACAAGAAAACGCATCCTTTCAATTCACATGAAACCGTAATAAAAACTGACCATGCACTAGTTACAATGCCACAAAAACTTTCAGTACCACAAAATCAAAATCGCAAAACATGTTCTCTGACTGCAAGGCAATAAAACAGAATCAACAGCAAAAGAATAACCAGACTCTTCATACATTTGGAGATTTAAATGTAAAACTAAATAATTCATAAGTCAAAAAAGAAATCATAATGTAAATTACAAAATTTCAAATTAAGTCATTAGAAATACATCTATAACACATTATTTGATATATATTAGATGTATATCTCAGAACTTGTAAGATACACATAGAGCAACAGAGAGGGAAATGCGTACATAAGAAAACGCCCACTCAAAAAAGAGTAAAGGCGTAACAAGAGACCTGAACATTCAACTCAAATTACCAGAAGAAGAGCAGACACAGCCCAAAGAAAATAGAAGGCAAAAACAGGGTAAGAGCAGAATTTTTTTAAATGGAAAACAAATGATGAAGAGGATTAATAAAACCAAAAGCTGGTTGTTTGCAAAGACTAGTCATAGCAAACCCACGGGGAGACTGCTTAGGAGGAAGGGTGTAAACAACAGCAGGAATGAAAGAGAATCAGTCATCACAGCCATGGCAGAGAATTGCTTAAGCATAACAAATTGCTACGAACAACTTCATGCAGTCCACAGGAAAAGAGCCATTTCCTAGGAAAAGAGTTGGCCAAAATGAACTCAGAAAAGAAATGGAAAACCTGAATAAACCTGCAAAAGAAAGCAAATCAATAGTTAATCTACTCACAAAAAGAAAACCCCAAACACCAAGCCCCGACAGTTTAAGAGGCAATTCTGCCTTAGACAAAATGGTCAGGAAAACAGAAAAGATGGAAAAGCTCCTCAATTCATTTTATGACGGTAGTAACCTCTTCGAGCAAACACGAGATGAGAACAGTAAAAGAAATGAAAATTATGGGCCAATCTCTTGAACAGAAGAAAAAATCTGAATAAAACTCTTAGCAAATCAGATCTTAGCAGAGAAGATCTTCCACGTGGCTGAGAAGAGCGGGCCCCAGCAACCCAAGCGCAGGTAAATTCCAGTCCACCGGCGCAATTCCCCGTGTGGGCGCGCTAGGGAAGAAAAGTCTGCGATCGCCTCTGCAGATGCAGAAAAAGCACTCGATAAACTTCAATAGCCACTCATGGTTTCTCTTCAACCCTCACCTGAGGATGTGTTTTTATTGATGTTAGAGAAAGAGCAGGGGAGTGGGGAGAGAGGCAGGGAGGAGAGAGAAACATCGCCCTGATGGAAATCGAGCCCGCAGCCCTCTGGGTGTACCGCACGGTGCTCCAACCACCTGAGCCACGCTGGCTGGCCAGGGCCAGCCAGGCCCTCTGCATATAAAATGTCAGATTTATATTGTCCTTTGTAGTCTGTTTTTAGTTACTTCTTTGAGAATTTTCTTATTCTGAGTTTTATGATCTTTTATGTTTTCTCCTAAAGGCTTTACCTAGTTTTGCTCTAATTTTATCTTACTGTAACATGGATAGTTAACCACCTCAGAACCAGCGACTGGACTGCCTGCTTTCTCCCTGATGCTCTGATGCTAACTCTGTGGCGAGTGTCTGGCCCACATATGTGCACGTGGGTCAGTTTCCGGGCTTCCTGCTCAGCCCCACCGGCATTTTCACGCGTGCCTGCAGCAATATGGTCGTGTTCTGGCTACTCCAGCTTTATAACAGAGCTGACCTGACTCAGATCGCCCCGCCTGCCTCCCAACATCAGACTGTCGTGGCCGGTCTCGGCCGCACTGTTCCCGCTTGTGCAGTGCAAAGACATGCAGGGAGGGTGCGTGAGGAGTGCATGACAGTGCGGGAGGGCCAGGCAGACAAGGGGTGAGCGTGAAGGGAAACCATTTCATTTATACGTACCACATGACCACAGGGCCCATCTTAAAGTAGCTTTTAAATGCTTGTACATCAAAGACGCCATGAGCAAAGTAAAAACACAAGCCACAACCTGAGGCAAGACGTTTATGGTTTGTAACAAAGTACTGTGGCCTAGTCACAGCACAGAATGTCAAGGGAGTGAGTGAGAGCAACCAGAAGACAACTCAGTAAAAACTGGGTGGGAAGCAAGGTCTGTCTCTTCACACCTCGAGGAAGCTTAAATCGGTGCCACCACTGTGGAGAGCAATTTCACAAGATCTAATTAAGTGAAAGACGTGTATATCCTGTAACCCAGCAGTTACATTTTTAAGTATATACCTTGGGGACACTGTAGTACTTACATCCAAAAAAACAGTTCAAGAATGTCTGAGGGTCGGGAACAGGGCTCTGGAAGGACAGTTTTGCCTGGAAGGTGCTGGTTTGGCGCCATGTCTGCCACCTCTCAGCAGGGTCTCCAGAATCAGAGGGAGCACATGGCTCTTTTTAAAATGGAAGGTGTTTATGCTCAAAATGAAACACAGTTCTATCCAGGCAAGACATGTGCTTGTGTGTGCAAAGCGGAGAACAACACAGGGACTCCTGGTGGCAAACAGGACAAAATCAGCGTCAGCCCAAGAAAGGCACCTCGTGCACACAGAGACAGCGGGTGGGGTTCGTGCTCGACTCCGAGGCAACCTTCTTGCTAGGGTCACTGGACACAGAATGCGTGTAATGCTGTACCCCTCGAGGGTCTAGGCTTATTGAAAAGTCAGTAAAAAGGGAAAAAGGATTATTCACAGCACCACTGTTTGTAATGAAGAACAGGAAACAACCCAAAGGACGCACATCAGCAGAAGAGCAGGTAAGTGAACTGTGGTCTAATCACAGAAAGGAACAGTAAAGGAATGAGTGAGAGCTACGTGTGTTAACATGAATAAATCTCAGAAATACAATGTTGAGTTAAAAAAGCAAGTAACACAAAGATATGCACAATATCATGTCATTTACCTGAAGTTTTTAAAACAGAAAACATACTGTCCATTGCTTGTTACTGTGCTCCCGGTCAATGACAGTACAAGAACACACGTGCCGAAGACAACCCCAGACCCGCGTCGGCGTCAGCTGGGAAGTGGGAGCAGAGAGAACAGGGGTGGGGAAGGGCCTGTAACAGACTTCGACTGTCTGCAATACCATATCTATGATTTCTTAATCTAAAAAAATGGCAAGATACTGACATTTGATGGAGCAGAATAGTAAATAGTAGGCGAAGGGACACCAGGGTCTGCAATCTACTTCTCTGTACTTTTCTACATGGTGAATACATGTTTTCAAGTTAGACCCAGACTCAGTAATTACCGTACTTCCTACTTTAAATAATACAAAGCAGAGCAATGAGTCAATGTTTTTAAAGTGCAAATAAACAGGTATATACCATAAATTGTAATCTATTCTTTACTTAAATGTGGTTCTGGACAATGGGTAGAATTTTCTAATTTCTTTTTCAGTAAGCAAAATTTCATTTCCAAACTCCATACAGGAAATAAAGCAAAACTGAAGCTTCAGTTTCAAGATGATAAACTAAATCAAGTCTTCTCCTTCTACCACAAATCCACAAAATTAGTAGCAAAATCTTTAATAATAAATACACGCGTATGTTCAGAATAAGAAAGGAAACTCTCGTTGGCCACAAAAGCACAAGGAATCCCTAAAAGACAAAAAAGAGGGGCAGAAAGAAGGAGTATCTGGCAAACTGCAGAAGGTTGCCTTTGGCCAGAAGAAAAAACAATGCAGGAATGTAGGTGTACCTCACACACACACACACACACAATCAGTGGCAAAACAGAAGATGTTTCATGCTCGTGATAGAAATCCAGAGGCAGAGAAGGCCTAACTCAGTGGTGACGAATAAGGACTTTGTCACAGAACACAGACACGACCCTGCACGTTCCACCAGCAGCCCCAGTGGGCGGAGCAGCAGCACGAAGATGCCCGCCTCCGGGGACCAGGGGGGGCTGCTGGTGCTCAGGCCAGAGGGCAGGGTGCTGTCCCAAATGGACAGCTGGCGGGAAGGAAACAGGCTCACCCTCGCCCCAAAAATCAGCCCCCAAGGTACCCCTCTCAGCAGCAGCGGCGGCATTTCCCACTCATTTCCACAAACGCCCTGCACAAACAGTCAACCGGCAGGCGGGGGCCCTCGGCTAAAGGCGGTGCACAACGGTGGGTTGCTAAGCACCAACATCACGAGGGCAAAGGTAGTGGACAGGAGAATGGATTCACAGGAAACAGAGCCAGTGCAGCAACCAGGACAGGATTTTTATCCAAAGACTACTTTACACTCAGAAAAACATAAAGACAACCCATTCATTAAATAGAAAGAATGTTATGAAAAGCACCTCTTTTTTAGTTAGGTATAATTGACAGCAACGTTGTATTAGTTGCAGATGTGTAATGTAAGGATTCAATAGTTGTATTTATTGCAAAATGATCACAATTGTCTAGGTAACATTCATCACCATACTTAGTTCCAACATTTTTTTCTTGTGATAAGATTTTTTTTAAGGTTTTGTTTTATTTCTTTTTAGAAACAGGGTAAGGGAAGGAGAAAGAGAGGGAGAGAAACATCAATGTGTGGTTGCCTCTCACGTGCTCTGTACTGGGGACCTGGCCCACAACCCAGGCATATGCCCTGACTGGGAATTGAACCAACGAAACTTTGGTTTGCAGGCCGGTGCTCAATCCAATGAGCCACACCAGCCAGGGCTGTGATGAGATTTTTAAGATCTACTCTCAGCAATTTCAAAGATGCAAACGGTATTATTAACTACAGACACCATGCTATACAGTACATTCCCATCGCACCAATCTCAATAAAAATTGCACTGCAGATATTTTAAAAACTTAATTAAAGGTCTAAGGTGCAGAATGGACAATCTAAAGAGGGCACCAAAGAGTAGAAAGAGAAACCAGAGAAGGAAATTAGCGAGGAAGAAGTGAAGGAAAGAAAAATAAACATTAAACATACCCCACAACTGAAGATAAAACGCGTGCCTAAAGTGAAACAGCCCGCCGACTGTGACAGACACAAACCGCACGCACGCACGCATACGCACGCACACATACGCACGCACACGTGCGCGCGCGCACACGGCAGCCCTGCCAGACTCGGAGACACTGTCCAGCCTTTATGACCGAAACACTGTGCTCCTGCGCACTGCATGGCTAGACAGAGAGACCAATGGGACAGAAGAGAAAATCAGAAAAACGAAAATGGGGTTTACATTAAGGCGGCATCTCAAATCAGTGGGGGAAAAGGGGCTCGGAGGAAAAACGGTTTTGTGTGCTAGGGAGTCATGGAGAAGGTGAAACTGGATGAGTGAGTTGCTTCCACCCAAGCCCCACTTAGAAACAAAACACGGTGACTTTCCAGCATGATTGAGAAAATGAGGAAAACATGCCTTACTGTGACTCATCATCCATAAGCAATTACAGAAAACAAGCCATAAATTTGAATACAAGAAAGTTGAACTTCTGTATGACAAAAAATAAAATCAATAGCTCCTGGTATTAACTAACCAGTAATAATATGACGTAGGAAAAGAAATACAGTGTCATAATGAATGACCTTAGAAACCTAATAAGGAATGTGCAAGAAATAGTATAACTATAATACTTAACTAAAGGATAATAAAACTGACTTACATGGAGAGACAAACCATTTTTGAGAGTGGAAAGGTTTATTGCAACAATATTGTCAATTCTCTCTCAAATAGTCTATAAATTCAATGTAATGACAATTCTAATACCAAGATTTTTTTCAGGGAATTTCATAAGGTGATGCTAAAATGCATATGCAAATGTAAATATAAAAATGAAGCAGCCACTTTGGAAGAAAATCTGGTGGTTTCTTATAAAACTGCAGCAGTTTCTTAACAAACTGCTGTTTTCTTACCAAACAATCCAGAAGTTGTGGTCCTTCCTTGGTATTAACCCAGAGGGGACGAAAACTTCTGGCCACATAAAAACCCACACCCAGATGTTGATAGCAGCTTCGTTTATAATTGCCAAAACTTGGAAGCAACAAGACACCCTTCAGTAGATGAATGGATAAATAAACTGCAGTGCATCCACTGAATGTTGTTCAGTGCAGAAAAGAAATGAGCCATCAGCCATGAAAAGACAATACCTAAATGAAAGAAAAGGCCACATAAAAGACGCCAACTGCAAGACATTCTGGAAGAGGCAAAACTATGGAGACAGTAAAATATCAGCAGTTGCCGGGCATCAAGGGAGAAGGAGGGGTGAGTAGGCAGAGCACAGAGGAATCTTTCGGACGGTAAAACTACTCCCTATGATACTTGCAATGGTAGGTATATGTTGTTATACATTTGTCCAAACCCATTGGCCATATAACACCGAGAGTGAAACCTAACATAAACTATAGACTTTGGATGATAGTGACGTGTGTCAGTTCATCTGCTGTGACAAATGTACCACTGTGCTGAGGGCACACCCATAAAGGGGAGGGCTATGCAGGGATGGGGAGGGGCGCAGTGAGCCTGTGGGGATCGCTCTACCTTCCTCTCAGTTTTGCTGTGGACCAAAAACTGCTCTAAAAATAGTGTCTTAATCAATAAATATTTTTAAGGTTTCTTAAGTATAAATATTCAGAAGTACTAAAAACAAGTTTGAAAAAGAAAGGAGGAGCTTGCCCTACCAACTATCCAAACATATACAGCTCAGGAATTGAAACGGTTCATACTCGAGTAAGGAGAGACCAGAAGAACATAACTGAGAGCTCAGAAATAGATCCATGTGTATACAGGAGCATTTCAAGTCAGTGGGAGAAAATTGGACATTTTAGTAATGGTATTGAGTTGATTGATTCTCTGTTTGGGGAAAAAATAAATAAAATTATGTGCCTACACAGTATTCTCAAAAATAAATTCCAGAGAGATGAGACATCTAAATAGTCCAAAAAATATCAAACCTTTAGAAGAAAATAAGTTAGAGAAAGTCTTCTTAAACAAATCATAACCAGATATATACATAAATTAAAAATGATAAATTTGACTAAATAAAAATGTGGAAGTGTGAAAGCAGAAACAAAACAAACACCACAAAAAGTCACACCATGTACCAGAGAGGAAGTTTATCACACAGCTAACAAAGTATGCAGCCTTCATAAAGATCTCCTAGGAAAAAGATAACCCAACAGAAAAATTGGATATCCAGGTAGTTCATTAAAGAGAAAAACCAGGTAGACAATGACATAAAAATATGTCAGCTGTCTTTTGCCTCTTCCAGTTTCTGGTGCCTGTCGGCGCTCCTTGGCTTGTGGCTGCATCGCTCCAGTGTCTGCCTGTCTGTTCCCGTTGCCTCCTCTCCTTCTGTGTGCTGCCTCCCTCTGCCTCCCTCTCATAAGGACCCCAGGGTTGCACTGAGGGCACACCCAGGTGCCAGGATACCCTCTCCACCTCAAGATCCTCAATGTAACCCCACTGTTTGCCTTAGGAAGTAATGGTCATCCTTCTGTCATATAAGGTAATGTTGACAGTTCCCAAAGATTAGGATATGATCACCTTCATGGGAGGGAGGGGGCATGATTCAACCTACTGTGGGGTAGTTGGCCCCAGTTCCCTTGGTGTAGAACAGGGTTCATAGTAACTATCCAACAGGGTTGTGGTCGTGGAATGAGTCGGTCCAGGTAAAGCACTTAGAGCAGTTCCTGGCATGCAGCAGCTGCTCAAGAAACAGCACCTGCTGCCAGCAGCAGGGACAGTGTAATGCTGGAGCGTTCTTAGAGCAAGCCACAGAAAGCCCAAACAAATAAGAAAAGGCTGCTTTTAAAAATTCACCTCCATTAACATTTAAATTATCTACATAATAAAGACCTCTGTGTATAAAGTAAAAAGATAAAGTTTCCACTGGAAGAAGATATTGGCAATGCATGAATGAAAGATTAGAATCTGTAATTATAAAGAATCCCTACAGATCAATATGGAAAAGACAACCCTATTAAAAAAAATAGGCTACAAATTTAAACAGGTGATTCACAGGAACGAAAAATAACTGGCGAATAAGCACGAGACAATGTTGGTTTAACCGGGCTGGTAATCAGGGAAATGCATTTGAACTGCAGGGAGATACCACGTCACTGCTATTAGGTCGGCAAGACATCAGAGAGTCTGGCATGCCCTGACTCATGGCGAGGGTGAGAGCGCAGATGGTGACGACTGATTCAAAGCTCAGTCTCAGCAATGTTTATACCACGCATCATCAATCTAAGAGCACTGATTACAAGATGCACTGATTATTTTACGTACCAATAAGAGAACAGCACTGTGAAATCATTGTAAGACATCAAGAATTTCAGAGGCGTTAAAATGAGAAGAAGGTACATCGCCAACCATGAAGTACAGTAATAGAGGAAAACATTGGAAACAACTTAAATGTTTATTCATCACAGAAATGGCTCCATAAAATGTGCTATACATTCATACTGTGAAATTCTTATAGCAGTTAAAAGAAATAGATCACCAAAAAAAGATATCACGGGGTGGAAATAGCAAGATGCAGAATCATATCCAACACTGTAACATTTATGTTCACACACACACGCACGCACACACACACAAGCAGTCACACCAAACTAGTAAAAACTACCTTCTGCGGCCGAGGGATGGTATCAAAGCCTCCATCGCCCATGCTTGCCTGAGTGTCTCCCATTTGTAATGCCTACCATGCTGGCTCCAGGCTGAGCTGTGTGACTTACTCTGGCCAATGGGGCAGCGGAAAACTGGACACAAGCGAAAGCCTGAATGAACACCATGTTGCCTTACAGACCCTCTCAACCACACAACGGGGAACCTAGAAACAGCCCAATGGAAGAATAAGCGGAAAGAGTCCAGACCACCCTGACCACGGCCAAACTGCCCAGTGGCCACCAGGGCGGCCCTAGTCAGCTGAACTGCCCAGGCCATCTGAGAACTCATCTGTGAATAGTGGTTGTGCAAAGCTACTGTTTCGGAGTGACAGGTTAGAAGTAGGATGGTATTCAAAAGGCACTTAAACATTACTTTTCTAATCCTCTAAAAAAAAAAGGTGAGGAAGAGCAATAACAAACATTAATTTGTGTAATTAAAGATTCACGTTTAAAAGTGGCAAAGGCCACACACAGGTAATTCTTAAAAGAGTAAATGCATTTGTAGCCAAAAACCTATCAAAAGACACTCAGCCTCAGGCAAGGGCAGACGGAAAGAGCGGGATCTATTTTGCTCAGCAAACTGGCAGAAAAGAAGTTTGGTGACATTCAGGACAACGGTAAGGAGGTGGGCGCCCAAGCGCAGGTGCGGGTCTGAGCTGGTGGAGCCGCATCGTCCACGTCAGAGCCAGACATGTCGGCTCTCAGCATCCTTTCCGACCAGGAGGCACCCAAGGACAGTGTGCCCCCCACCACGCCCCCACTGGACTGATACTGAAACAGACTCACAGACACAGAGGCCAGACTGACGGCAGCCAGAGGGGAGGGGGGCTGGGGGCTGGGTGCAAAAGATGAGGGGGCTGGGAAGTACGAATCGGCAGGTACAAACCAGTCATCACGGGGAAAGGAGTCCACAATACTGCAGTGACTGTGTGGGGGGCTGGGTGCGTGCTGAACACACCAGGGGGGTCACTTTGTAAAGTACATGATTATCTGACCACTGTGTGGTACACCTGAAACTGATACAAAATAATACTGAATGTAAGCTAATTCAAAAATAAAATTAACAAAACCAAAAGAACTACCCCCCAAAAATAGACATGGAGACATTTTACCCAAAAGGATACACAGACAGCAAAGCAGCACATGAGAAGATGTTCAACCCCATCGGCCATGAGGGAGAGGCAAATCAGGACCATGCTGGGCTATCACACCATCCACTGGAACAGCAACCAACGGCATCGCCAAATGCTGATGAGGACGCAGAGCAAGTGTGCCTCTCGTTCGTGTCTGGTGGGGCCACGAAATGGGACAGCCACTCCGCAAAGCAGTTTGGTGGCTTCTCACAAAACTAAAACTATGTTTATCGTGTGACCCAGCAATGGCTTTTGAGCCATCACACACTTAGACAAGCACGTATAAATGTTGTATGGATAAAGTTTTTGTTTCAATACAGAAGTAAAATATTTATTTCAGTGCAGAAATAAGAACATATATTCACACACCACTTACACATGCTTGTTTATAGCCACTTTATTGATAATAGCCCAAAACTGGAAACAACCAAAACTTCTCTTAATAGGTAAGCGGTTAAAGCAGGAGACGCCCACAGCACAGGACACACCCACCAGTGCAGAGGAAGGACCTCTGCCACACATGCAGCCAGCACACACACAGGGTCTCTCGGGCATCACGGTGCACGGGAAGGGCCAGTCGCAAAAGGTCACGTACTGTGAGGGTCCATTTGCATGCACTTTCGAAATGACACAATTCTACAGGTGGAAGACAGATTAGCAGTTGCCCAAGGTTAGTGGGAGTTGAGGGAAGGGGCACGATACTCAGGAGTAGCAAGAGGGAGAGCTTTAGAGCAAGGGACAGCTCTGTTGTGAGGGTGTTTACACAAATCTACACAACTGATACAATGATGGGATTACACGCACACGTTGCACCAGCGCCGGCATCCTGGCTTTGACACTGTGCCGTAATTATGTGAGCTGTCACCCTTGGTGGGGCCTCACCCAGGGCCTCTCTGTACTACCTGGGCCGCTTCCTGTGAATTCATAATCATTTCAAATAAAAAGCCTTACAAATGAGTGTTTAAATACTAAATCTTAACATAAAACATACATGCTAAAGTAGCTTATTTCTAGATTTTCTGATTGCAGAATTGTAAAGAATGTCAAAATAAACTCGGCGTTTTCCATGTCCCTGCCGAGCCAGTGGCGGCCAGACGCACGCACACCCAGTCTTGCCGCATGGTGCCCTAGCCAGGCCGGCTCTCTAAGCTAGATGCTGAGAACTGTTCATGGACTGTGGGAAGAAGTTTGTGTCTAGCAACCAGCATGGATTTTGAATGAGATAGAGTCACCCAGAAAACGTCGGAGTGCTACACATAATGAGGACGAGCAGGATTTCTTAAAACTTTTATGTGATTTTATATATGGGTGTATACTCTGGGTCATTATAAAAAAAAACATTATTTCTCACTGGGGATGACAAAAAAAATGCTGTTAGAAAGCACTGTCCTAGAACCACACCTCCCCGTGTGCAGATGGAGGCGGTGCAAGGCACCCTCACCAGACCACGGGTAACGGGCAGAACTGGGAATTTAAAGACCCAATGTCAGCAGGGGACTGCTAAATAAACATGGTGTAGTCCCCCCACCACTGAGGGACACCATTGTGTTCATTTTCTGTCTATGGCTGCCGTAACAAATTACCACAAACTTAGTGAGTTAACACTGTGTATTATCTTACAGTGGAAGTCAGAAGTCCAGTGAGTCTTGTGAGACTAACTCAAGGTATCTGCCGCTCTTTCCTTCCAGAGACTCTAAGGGGGGATCCATTTCCTGCTCACACCATTGCCTGCAGAATTCAGGCCCTTGCAGCTGTAAAATGGAGGTTCCTTTTCTTACTGGCTGTAAACTGAGGGCCATTCCCAAGTCCTCGAGGTCACTGCAGTCCTCGGTTCATGTCCCCTCCTCCACCTTCAAAGGCCAGCAAGAGTGGGTTCTTCCTCCTCACATCTCTCTTCCCTATCCTCTGCCTCCTTCTTCCTCTGTTAAAAACCCTGAGTGCACTGGGCCCACCTGATAATCCAAAATAATCTATCTCAAGGTCCTCCTCGTCTCTGAAATCACATCTGCAAAATCCCTCTGCCCTGTAAGGTGACATATGCACCGATTCCAGAGGTTAGGGTGTGGACCTCCATGGGGACATCATTCTGCCCACCACACCCACGAAGCTGATTTCTAAAATGAGGTGAGCCTCTGTGTGCAGATGTGGCTAAATTGCCAAGATATTCTATTAAGGGAAAAAGGCAAGTCAAGTCATAGCACTGGCCAGGTGGCTCAAGTGATTGGAGTACAGTCCCATACACCATAAGGTTGCAGGTTCAATCCCTAGTCAGGGTGAATATGGGAGGCAACCAATTGGTATTTCTCTCTGACATCAATGCCTCTCTCTCTCCCTCTCTCTCTCCCCCCACCCCGTCTCGTCCCTCCATTCCTTCCCTTCTCTCTCTGAAATCAATAAAAAAAATATTCTTGGGTGAGAATTTAAAAACAAAGTTTTTTAAAGCAAGTCATAGAATGGTATGTGGGATAGGCAAAAGTAGGTTTACAGTTGTGAGTACATGAAACGCAGAGTTTATTCTTGTGTTATTGTTTATTAATAAATATGTCTTCTTCTGTAAACCTACATTTGCCCACCCATATAACATATTTCCTCTGGTGTTTTTAGACACACCACAGACACACAACCCCACACAGTAGGCGCGCGCACACAAATACTGCAGATGTGCCATGAGTACGTAGGCAGGATGCACAGAATAAAGGTTTGGGAGGATGTACACACACCAAACTGTAGTCATGGCAACCTCTAGGCAAGTAGGGAAGAAACCAAGATTGGGGGACCTCAGCCTTAGTTAGTACGGTTTTCCTTTCCAAAAATGAGGCTATATTCATGCGTGTGTCATTGAGCAATTAAAATTTTATTTTAAAAATAATACGAAAGTTTGTAATAAACTGCTCCTCTTTACTAAGTAGAGACGGATTCTCTTATTGTATTCTACATTAATAAGTCAAAGTTTTGTAAATCTTTTTTTATATAAACAAAAGAAAAAACAAACCAAGGAAACAACTCCAGAAACACATTTGTCCCTCCCCTGTCTGTCTGTCTGTCTGTGGTCCCAGCACCTCAAAAGGGAGTCTGCATGGTCAGCCACGAAAGCGAGCCCCCTGCTGCCCTCTGAGGAGGCGAAAAATGCCTTCTGTGTTCCACGCTGAGCTCCAGCAGGCCAGGCCCAGCTCTGCCCTGAGCACGGCGGTTCTCTGCCTGGCCCCCAAGCCACCCTCCCAGCAGAGGAGAAAGTGCACGGGGGCTGGCGGGCCACTGGCCTGGCCTCCAAGTCAACGGGCCTGCAGGCCTGGGCCAGGGGAGCTCAGGGCCCCTCCAAAGAGAGGGGACACACAGAGTGCAGGCAGGGTGCGCAGAAGGGGAGGAAGGAGCTCGAGAGTGCTTGGCTTCTGGCGAGGGACGCGCTGTACCCCCAGCTCTGCCTCCCTCCACACACACACACAGAGCAGGAAGGAAAAAGCTGCATTTCCCCCAGGCCCCAGACCCAGAGGCCAACCCCATTGTCTCAAATACCCCATGAGAGGGGAGAGGTCACTTTATCTCTTATTCCACAGAATCCAAGTCTAGAATTCGGCTCTGAGCATAATCCCCAGGTTTCTTCTACCACAAATGTCTTCAGATCAAGGGTCAAGAGGATGCTGCGACAAGGAAAAGGCAGTGACCCCAGACCCTGATGGCAGTGGCACAAGGCACCCATTTGCCCTTCCACCCCCATCCCAGACCCACCCTCCCCTGCTGTGCCTGGCCCTCCCCCCACCCAGGGGCCTGGGTCAATCACTGGCTCTCTGCTTTGGTGATCATTAAGGAAGCCCCACTCCCTTCCAGCCCAGCTGAGTTACCGAGGCAGCAAAACTGCTTTTCCTGGAAGGCAGTTCGCCGGGAAAGTACGCTGTAGCAGGCCGACGTGGGGGTCTAGCATGAGTTTGCACGTGTCTCAGGCACCAGCACCTGACCCCCGCACCCTCCCGCTACTCTCTCCCCAAGCAGCCCTGTGCGGTGGGCTCCGAAAGTCACAGAGCTGGAGCTGGGCTGAGGCTAAGCCAGAATTTTGACTCCAAATTTTGCAAAGTGTGGCACAACAACCTAATGTTACCAGGAAAAAAGAGTGATAAATTTGATTAAACATTGAAATTTATCTAGGCCCCCCGAAGTTGAAAAACCTGCCACGCAATGTAATGACATATACAGCAGAAGACCACTTCACCAAGATTCACAAAAACCAGCGAGAGAAACTTGACTTAACGACAAAATGAACAAAAGACGTGAGCAGTTTGCCTACTTTTCTGCCTGTACAGCTTCGGCTAGATGACGTCTCTCAGAATAAAAAATGCATATACCCTTTGACCTAGCCCTTCGACGGCTAGGACTTACTCTGTAAACTTACTTGCAAAGGTTCCCCCCAAGAAATACATATGTAAAATCATCACAGAACTTTAAGGGCAAAAAACTGGAAGCGACAAAAATGACCATCAGTGAGACAATGAAACCACACCGCGCTCACACGAGCACCACTGCACAGCCGTGAGGAAGGAGGGGGGGCCTGTCACACTGACGAGGAGACCGGGCCAGGCCGGGTGATCGCTGTCGGAAGGAGGAAAAAGCAAAGTACGAAATGGTGCCATCCTTTTTGAGTTTAAAAACAAGATACCGCTTCATATACAAGTATATGACCGATTTTCCCAAGGAAATCCATGAGAAGCTGTAGCACTAGTTATCCGCGAGGAGAGGCGAGGGAAGAGGGTTCAGAGCTTTTTTCATTTGTCCCCTTTCTGTGGCTTGAGTTTTCTAACCTTGAAAGTGTTTTGTGTTTAACAATATCCACAGGACTTTTCTGGGTGGGCCTATTGTTTTGGGGCCTATTGTTTTTCTTTTGTGTAGCTCCCTGCATTTAAAGGAGAAGAACCTATTGAAGAAAGTAAACAGGTAATCAGGAGAGATTTGGGTGGTGGAGCTGACACCTCGCAGCACCTGCCTGGGGGCAGTTGCCTTTGACAGGCTCTCAGGCCAGCAGCTTCCAGCCCTTTTCATGGCTCCAGTTCACCCCTGCCCCCGCCCCTGCCCCTGAGGGGCCCCAGGCAGCACAACCATTGCCTTGGACCAGCCCTGCCTGAGCAGGACCAAGAGGCCAAGAGCAAGCCTCCCAAAACGGCTCTGCCCACCTGTAGGAGGCCAGCAGAGACCCCACCACTCCCTGCAGCTTCCCTGGCCGAGCAGCTGGCTGCCCTCCGTGCCCGGTGCCAGGAGTCTGATCATGAAGATGGGCCTCAGTCACTGCACTGCACTGCACACAGGCAGGGGCGAGGCCAGGCCAGGGCACAACATTCCAGGAGAGCCGGAGATGTCGCGGTCGTGCGCTCCCTTTGCTCCTCTTTGGTAAAAAGGGTAAAACCCATGCCTGACATCCCAGTTCCCTCGGAAGATGCTTACCAGCCACTCTGACCCTTTTTTCACTCTAGCGCCACACTTGACTGTGACCCCCAAATTGATTTTTCTGATCATGGGTATTAGCTGACTCTCTACGGTCCCCTCACATCAGCCACTGTGGAGCTCCAGCTGCCCAGCTCTGCAGCCCCCCGGCCGCTGGCCTGCTGCAGGGAGCACTGTGATGGACTTTCATGCTCCAATCTGCACTTCCGCCTCAGGCATGAGCCCCAAGGAATCTGTCCTAATTATTTAGACTCCCTGCCTTATCAGCTTCTGTGGCTGGGAAAACTTCCTTTCTATGCGCAAGTTTTACTAAGTCTAAGAGATGGCATTGCTGTCCCTCAGCCCCCCATCTGGGCACTGTCACTAACTCCTGCCAGTGGTGGACACCAGCCCCTGGCCCTGAGCTTGGGTGGATGGCGGGGGGATGGGGAGTTTGGCGCACAGACCCAAGAAGTCCACAGCATGGAGAGAGGGACAGGACTCAGAGCAGGTGTGAGCTGGCAGGGCCTTATGGTGGGCTTGTCACAGGACATCGCTTGAAAAGGACCCACAGCCCCACCCCAGAGGAGCTGTTTGAGGTGACAAAGATCAATCCCTGCAAGCCACTTGCTCTGGAAGCTTCTGCCTCACATCAGGGCTCAGGAGCCCAGGACCAGTGCCCATCACTGTCACAGAGGCAGGACAAGGGCATGAGGAAAATGGACCCTTTCCAGCTAAGCCAGCCTCTGCCTGAAGCTTGGGCCCCTTGCACATGGACGGTGTACCGGAGGGAAAGATGAGGCATCCTGCAGGAACACAGATGTGCCTGAGGCTCTGTGCGTGTGCATCAGGGGACATGGGAGGGCTGGCGGAGGCCAGTACAGAGCTAGAGAGGAATGGGGTGATGGCACAGGAGATCGGGGAGGGGACAGGGTGCAGAGGCTGGCTGTCCCCACTCAGCGGCTGGCCTCTGGCCCTTCTCTGGGAATCGGGTTTGCCAGACACTTGGATCCCAGGCATAGCTCCTGACTTAAGGTCAGACGCAGCCCCCGTGAGAGTGAGGACCAGCTCTCTCTGCTCACCCCAAAGCCGTTGGGGTTTCCCTGGGATGGAGGGGTTTCCCAGACATGAGACTTTCAGGGCAGAAATCAGCTGAGTCCAAAGCATACCTGAAAAAACGCGTGGAGAAGCCAGACAGAGAAGACGCAGAGTCACTGCTCGGGGGTAAATCTCTGTCGCTTTCTCTCTGCAGCCCTCACAGTAAGCTAGGACTGACTGACTCCCGGGGCCCAAGGGGAGCAGCTCACAGGGCATGACCTCGGGCAACGCCTTCACCCTCTGCACAAACAGGTCCTCCGCACGAACAGGTGATGGAGACCAGGTGAAGGACATGACACCCAACAACGCTCCGGGCTCTGCTATGGGGCCCAGCCCCGACCTTAGTGGAAGGGCCTGACCCACAATGCCCTCCCTCCAGGGCTCTGGGCACAGGTTTCCAGATACCCCCTGGGGGTGGAAGTTGCCTTAACATAAAAAGGGCAGAGTCTAGGGAGATGAACACAAAAGCCAATTGGTAGGGAAAGAGTTTTGTGCACCTGGACGCTTTTCTGTGCCCTTGGAAACCCCACCCCAAGGGGTCAGGCACCTCTCTAGACTCAGCCCCAAGGAAGGGGCAGAGTACAACTGCTTCCCCAGGCAGTAACACCAAGCTTTGGCAAGGTGAACCGTGATGACCTGCATCGCCATGCAAGGCCACTTAGGACCAGGACATGGCTCCTGACACCAGGAAGAAGGTTCTGACACAGGGCACCAAGCCAGAAATGCACATCTGCCAGCTCTTGTGCAGGGGTAGGCCTGAGGGAACCAACGAAGGCAGATGTGGGCCGCACAGGTGAGCAGCCACGCTCCTGTGTGCATTACTGTGAAGACCACTGAGGGCCCTAAGAGGTTCCAGTCCAATCAGGTGTTACACAAAAAAGCATCCCTGTGGAGGCCGGTCCACTGCCTTCAATTCTGCTTTACTGGAGCAAGTCACACCATGTTGGCTTAGTGTATAAATACATAAGGAAGAATGAGATGAAATATAGAAATATTAGTCAAGACAAATAAAATTTACAAAGTCATGGGGATCTCATGCCTCAAAACGTTTTCTACTTTGGCTCAGTTTAATTGTCTTTCTTTTTCTCACTTATTTTAAGAAAACTAGCTACTGGGGCTTTTGAGAGGAAACACTATTCCTGATGCACAATAGAAAAAAAAAGAATTCTGTGATAAACCAGAAAACCAGTTTTGATGGTCACGAGGAGGGGAAATATTTGTGGAAATGAGGGACAGCCCAGCTGCGTTCACCAACTGCCCATCAGGCTTCTCTAGGACCTGCTGAGACCAAATACCAGTGAGGGCGAGCGAGACCCCAAGAGGCAGAACAGGAGGGGACTTCGATGAACACTGCATCTTCCTTCCACTGACAATTCCCTGACCCGAGAAGAGCCAGACCTACGTGGCAGTTCTGTCTCAGGAGCTATAGCAGGGTCTCTCACAGGCTCTTCTCTCATGGGACCCATAACGGGATGTCTCAGTGGGTCTCTCTCAGGAGCTATAACCCTGGGTGCCTGGAGCTTAAAGCACTTTCACCACAAGCTGGTGGAACACCCATCCTCCTCCGTTAAGTCAGAGCTTCCCCGCATCCAGAGGGACAGGGAAGGAGTTCGGATAACAGGCACGGAAGTGAAAAACAAACAGCAGAGTCTCGGTTTTAGGCCGAGCCCTCCCCTCCACCTCTTCGCAGACAGGGTTTTCTTGTGTGCTGTCAAAGCCCGAGAAACTGAGCCCCAGCCGGTGTGGCTCAGCCGGCTGGGCCTCTTCCCACAGACCAAAAGGTGGCCGATTTGATTCCCTGTTGGGGCACATGCCTGGGCAGCAGGTTCTGTCCCCAGTCGGGGTGCGTGCAGAAGGCAACTGATCATTGTTTCTCTCCCTCTTTCTCCTTCCCTTCCCCTCTCTCTAAAATCAAAAATTTAAAAAGAATAAAGGGAAATTAAAAAAACAACAGCAGGACAGACAGAGTGGAGGTGAGGAGGGTGCCCGCAGCCTCTTTAATAAACGACTTTCAGTGGCACCTGGGAGCCCAGAGAACCACTTCCGACCTCGAAGGGCTGGCATCTGGCCTGCCCTCACACCGTTAGCTGGCAAAGCGCATTCAGCTGCTGCCACGTGACTACCTCCAGGACTCTGGGTCATCTTCCGATAAATCCAATTGCTAATGAAGAGGCTTTAATGTAGAGTATGGACCTTTGAGCAGTAACTGTGGACCTCAGGTTTTCGTACAAAATACACCAAAATGAATCTCTAAACAAAAGAACATCTGTCACAGTGGTGGCTTGCGTCAACTTTACACGGCTGGGCCAACCCCAGTCCCTACCGAGCACAGAGAAGCCTCCTTGTCCCCCACCCCCCCACACACCGTGTGCACGGCACAGGCAGCCTCCCCTGCAGAGGAGCTCACCATTGACAGCACACGGCCGCCCAGACCTTCCCCACAGGTCCCTTCTCACCTACCCCGGCCATGTGCAGAACCTCAGCCACACCACACAGTTCTCTCTTCCTCACATCATGCTGTGGAACACGTCACACTCCCCAGCAGGGAGGCACTGAATGGGCTGGGACACCCTCCCAGAGTCCTTTTGTCGGGCCACAGAGTCAATCACTCTCAGAACCAGAATCACTGATGACTCCCCCCCAGGAAGGAGCCTGTGGAGACCACTCTGCTGGTGGCATATGAGAGGCTGATACCCAAAGTCAAGGACGGGGAAGGGATCTGCACACTGTAATAACTGAACTGAAAGCACACCTAACCTGCTCCTAACACTGGGGTGTGCCAGCCAGAGGTCGGCACTGGCTGCACCTCGTTTCATCCTCACAAACTCCCTGGGAGGCTGGGGCTGTCCCCCGCAATTTACAGGTGAGAAAACTGAGTCCCAGAGAGGCAAGGGACATACACAATGTCACAGAGCTGATGTGCGATGAAGCGAGATGCAAATCTAGCTCTGTCGTAGTCACTAAGTGCCTTCTAGCAGTTAAAAACATGCATACACGTCTCTGAGATGTGCTTCCGTGAGAGGATCATTAAATAAAAACAGATGTGAGCACCGGGACTTGCCAGACGTGGAGGTCGGTCCGCTGTAGTACCATGGGACGCTCTGGCCATGCTTTGTCCATGCCAAGGCCCGTGTGCTGTGGACTTGACCTGTGACCTCGCCGCATCACCAGGGAGTCTTTCACGACAGCTGGCACCCTCTTGGTGCTTTGCAGGGGGTTCCCAATGCTAGTCCGAGCCTCAAACACAGCAGTTGTGTAACAATTATCTCGGCCACCGAGTGACACACACGAGGCAGAAACAGGGCACCTCTGCTTCATTTTACACTAAAGCAACACCTGGGGGTTTAGGAAAGTTTAAATCCTCGCAGTCTACCACTGATGGCAACAGGAAAGCAGCAGCCCCACAGCACACCTGGGCCTCGAGTACAGCCCGGAACTCCTGCTACACAGCAGCCTGGCAACAGGGAAACGGAAACTGGGTCTTGACCTGAACTCACTTGAATTTCAACACCCATTTCCACACATCATCTCCCCTCAAGGGGTCAGGGTGACTGTCCTGAGCAGAGTATGTGGGCAGCTGAGACTGCTCTGGGCTTTTTAAAACAGTTGTATTGACTTTATTGGGGTGGCATTGGGCCGGGCCTCTTGCTACTCTAAAATCCCACCTGTCTGTCACTTTGCCACACTCCCTCCGAACTCGCCTATTCCCAAAGGTCTGTATACTGGAGCAGCCCTTTGAGCACAGGAAGGCGGGGGCCGGTAAAGCAGGCAGCGAAGGGGCTGCACGCTGTGGTTCTTTCTGGGGCTGGGAAGCGGTGGAGGAGATCCCTCTGCTCTGACTTACCAAATACCTGCTACAGGCCAGGCATGGTGCTGGTGTAGGGGCTGCCGCTGAGTGGGATCTGTCCTTCCACAGTCCATGACCGGGTGGGGCAGATGGGCCAGTGGTCAGACACTGACAGTCCAGAGTGACAAGAGCTGTGACATGAGACATGCAAAACCCTTCGGGAGGACAGGAGGTCACCAGACCTCACTTCCTAGCAGAGGCAGAAAATCATAGCAGAATCAGGGACACTTCTTGGAGGAACTTCCAAGCTGAGACTTGAAAGGTTAGAAGTTACTTTGGCAAAGAGGGAGACAGGGTGGCTGAAAGAAGGACCAATATATCTAAATTCTAAAGAACTAAAAGAAGTGTCCTGGCCGGTGTGGCTCAGTGGGTTCAGAATCCTCCTGTAAACCAAAAAGTCGTGGGTTCAATTCCCAGTCAGGGTGCATGCAAGAGACAACTGATTGATGTTTCTCTTTCACATAAGTATTTCTCTTCCTCTATTTCTTCCTCCCTTTCCCCTCTCTAAAATCAATAAGCATGTCCTTGGGTGAGGATTTAAAAAAAAAAAGAACTAAAAGAAGCTGTCGTAGCTGGCGGGCAGCATGAGCTTCATCCCAAGCCCTGACAGGCTCAGAGCAGGGAGCTGGCGGAGCATGGGGCTGGCTCAGGGCCTCTGCAGGGGGAGCTTCGGAGATCCCGCCCTCTCTGAGCACAGCCTCCCTGTGGTGCTCCCCCTGGGGAGCCCAGAGGTGTCTCAGGCCAGCCTGACTGTCTGTGCATCCCATAAGGGTCACCACGATGAGAATAGCAGACCCAGTTATTTTGAGGTTGGGGATGAGATACAGGTGATGTCAGCCCCATCAAATTTGGCCAAGGCAAACTCATGGAGACAGAGTGCAAGAGGTTACCGGGGCTGGGGAGGGAGGCGTGGAGGGCTACTGTTCAGTAGGTGCAGAGCTTCCGTTTGGGATAACGGTGATGGCTGTACAATACTGTGAGTGCATTTAATATCCATGGCTTATTCATGCAAAAATGGTTAAAATGAGAATTTACTACTGTTTTTTTAAAACTGGCCAAAGCAGGGGATGGTCTAAACTGCCAGTCCTTCCTAGCCTCAGAGAATAAGCAATGGACTAGACATTAATCAAATACGCAAAGGTTCCAGCCCCCAATCTGGCACGTAGTGGATGGACACCTAATACTTAATGGTTCCCATCCTTACTACTGTCATGGAGCTCATATGGCTTTTCTTGTGATCGCCCAAGTTGTGAATGAATATATTTGTTGCTAGTGTTCCTTGGTACTCCTAGAGTGTTTCTATCACAATTAAGTATTAATTAACTTAACGATCACTGGAGAATCCCCATTATAACTCCACACCACGGGCTTTCGAATTCAAGCTCAGCTTCTCTTCACATTGCTTGCTGCCTCTCTCACAATGAGCTGTTTACCGTTTCAATTATTTCAGTTCCCACCATCGTGATCACTGTACTTAAAATTCAATCAGGCTTCTAATTTTAAGCATCTTTTTTGTGTACAGCGCCAACAATTGACAAGCATCCCGAATTTAACATCTGTTCCCAGCAGTAAATGGTTTTAAATCTGAGAACGGAAAACACAGGAGGCAATTATGAGCGGCTCCCACACTGTGATTCACGGCTGCGTGGCGGCAACGTCCTCGGTGACAGCGGCGGTCCCGACAGCTAGGCCTGCGGCCAGCAGCGCCACACAGCTGAGCCTGAGCAAACAGCCCGGCACCCCACGCCACCAGAACGCTTGCTGACTAACAAAACACAACCTACCATGTGTGGCAATCCTGCCGGACTTGTAAATAGGTGCTCTGAGTTTCCCCAGAACTAGGAGGAAAAATGGGGTCTCTGGGGAAACCTCCCATGAGCCCAGACAGCCGTCTCTGGGAGTCTCGGGGATGTTCACGGCCAAGAAACCGCGGCAGGTGGCTACTCGCCCTCCCTTAGCCGCCAGTGTCCCCTGAGACAGTGCCGACATCCGTGCCAGGGCTCTGCTGTCCCGAGGATGGTGGGGTGGAGGGAGCCCAGCCGGACAGTTTCCAGCTGGGCTCATGGACCCAGACATGAGCTTTATGGAAGGAGGGGGGAGGAAAATGCAATTAGAGACACAGGTGTTTTTCATTCCGACCTGGGACATGACATCACCCCCCAGCTAAGGCAACAGTGGAATCACTAAGTGTATAGAGAAAAAGCAGCAATTTCCTTGAGTTCAGTCAGACCCTAATTGTACTTAAATTAATAAACTGTGAAGGGAAGTTAAGTATAAAATGCCACAAACACCCTATACCATTAAGGATGTCTGAAATTTTCAATTAGGAAATTTAATATTTGTAGTCCTTTAGAACAGAGCTCTCTTCATGCGCCAGCCTTCCATCAGGCCTGGGAGAACTGCAGCTCCATCGAGGGGTCAGAGAGATGGTGATGGGGGGCACCTGCTCCTGGGGGGGCAGGAGTGGAGCATGCAGCAGAGGACGCCGGTGTCAGATGATTGAATACCACCTTATGCGCCTGAAACCTGTATCATGTTACCAACCAATGCTATCCCAATAAATTTAATTTTTAATAACAGTAAATTAATTAATAGTTTGGTAAATAATTTAAGTTAAAAAATAAATAAATCACTCTTCTGTATCAGCCTCTGCTCAAAAGCCTTCCCAACTCCTCTGAAACCTGGTTTTCTGGGGAGGCTGCTACCTCCCCAGTGGGAGGGCAAGTGGAGTCCCCACCTCTCTCCTGTCACGTGGATACTTTCACACCTCCGATGGCCTCCTCATTGTCACCCAGTGATTGACAACCATCCAGCTAAGCCTTGGGCACCTGGCGCCTGTCTTCCCCTCCCCCCTTCCCCACCCGCAGGTGAGCAATGTCCACATGAATGACCCAACCTGCACCCTGACCTCTACATCCGAGGACACCTCAATCCAGTGTCCTCCTCCTCCCTGCCACCTCAGCCACCCAGAATCACACCCAGGACCTGGTCACCTACCGATCACACTCCCTTGTCAACATCATGAATTCAATCACCACGCTCTACCCACCCCCTCCTCTTTCTAGCCTGTCAGGCACGCCCCCCTGGACATTCTCTGGTGGGCACTGCACCCCTTCCTTTTCTTCCCCACCCATCAGTGCAGTGTGGTGCGTGAGCAGACAGACCAATTGAACAGATTGGTCTTTTTCCTGAGTAAATTTGAATGCTTTTTTATCGTTTCATTAGTATAATGCTGGCTTTGACTTAGAATGTATGTGTGCATAATTTTTTAATCACCTTAAGAAAGTATATCAGTCTATAGGAAGGTGGCCAGGAAAGGTCTCTTTTTATATTTAAGCCCAACTCTAAAAGGAAGGAAGAGAGGAGCCACGTGGCTCTCCGGAAGAACATTCCAAGCAGAACGAACAGTAAATGCACAGGCTCTAAGGCAGCAGTCTGCTTTGCGAGTTCAAGGAGCAGCAAGGAGGCCAGCCCAGCAGGAGCGAAGCACGTGGTGGGGAGAGGAGGGCTGAAGCCAATGAAACCAAGCAGGATGGCCGGTGGAGAAGGACGTGGAGAGCCTCCAAGGCCAGGACAGGGCCGTGGCTTTTACTCCGATGGGAGGGTTTTGAGCAGAGAAGTAACAGGACCCACCTTGTTCTTTGCAAGAAGAAGTCTGGCTGCAGGGTTCAGAAGAGGCTCCTGGGCAGGGCGAGGGCAGAGGCAGAGATACCGAGGAGGCGGCTGTGACAGGACCTCTACTAAGAGATGGACGGGGAGGAAGAGGTAGTGAAAAGTGGTCAGATCCATTCTGAAGGCTGTATTTTGAAGGCAGAACCCACTAGACAGATGAAGACAGACAGACGATGGGCAGGCAAACTGATAACTGATGGGCGGGTCGGAGCCAGAGAGCAGACCGAGGCTAGATCACCAGGAGGTACACACACACATCTGAAAGTTCACCCTCAAGCTATTGTGCATATCACAGAGCAGAAGTATAATCCCACTTACACTAACAAAATCACACATTATACATGCAAACAAGAGATATTTGGGATGATACACACTCAACTGCTAACTGCAATTACCTCTGAGAAACAGGAGCAGAGAGCGTATGGGGGAGCTGTCGTCTCTTATTGTCACATATTTTTGGTTTAGGTAATGAGCACACACACTCAGCACTCGTGCTGAATGGGACCGGTCATCTGGTAGTGAGCACCCCTCCCCCAGAGGCGATGAGCCCTGGGCTGGACGACCTCTTCACAAGTAAGCCAGTAAAGGGAGTCAGGCATCGGGCGGCATACGGGACCCAAAGATTTGCTCCAGCATCGGGCTTCCTTCCCAAGGCAAACAATCTTTCAGGACGCCCTCACCTCTCTGAGCTTCAGTTTCCTCCCTGGGAAGTCAGGGGCGACAACCCTACTCCCTGGTGCGGTGGTCGGGGTGGGGGTGCTGAGATAACTTATGGACAGCGTCCAGCACAGCACCTGGCACACGGGGACACTCGATGAGCATCGATTCCCTTCCCCTCCCCAACAAGGACCCAGGGAAGTTCAGGGGGCTGGGAGGCACTCTCCCAAACATGCAAAACGCCCTCCCGTTCCAGGTTCCAAGAAGGCAAAATGTTGCTGGGCTAAAGGGGATTCCAGCACCTCTCCCCGCAAAAGGGTGAGGGTCTCCCCCAAACCCACTCTGAAGACAAAGAGTAATGTAGAAATCCCCCCACCCGCCACCGCAACTCTCCTAGCAGCCACGGGTAGCTGGACTGGCCGAACTCCCAGATCAAGGTCAGAGTTTCCTACCAATGTGTACTTTCCTCTCTTGGCTTGAGAGGAGGCCATAGGCAAAGGGAAAGAAAAGCCGAATGCTATTTATCTAAAATCACTAATACTTTCTGAGAAGCTATAAAATGTGCATGCTCTTGCCAAATGGATGTCAAAAGAGCTGTGATCTCCATTTTGGCCGGAAATGAGCCGTTTCCTTCCTAATGCAGATGTATGGTTTTCGTGCCTCAAATCTGTCCAGTCAGATGCACAGAACATTCTTAATTATTTTGAAATGATTAAAAATGGAGCCATAAATCTCTGCTTTGACACGACATGGTGATTTGACCCCCAGACATCCTGTAATGGGTTATTAACAGTGCTTCCCAAATCTATTGAAATTTTTTTCCAAAGCTATTCACTAATTAATAGCTGTTCACACAACGATCATTTCTGAATAAGTATGGAACTGTGCCACATTATTTTGTGATGAGGACATAATCATGCCCATTAAAATTATTTGTACAGTTTTTAACCTTCTGCCAGAAATAAATGAGGCTAGTCTGAGGGTAACACAAAGTTTGTGGCAATACCTAGAGGTTATCTCCTCCGTGACACTTACTTCCCTAAACTTATTTTGTAGCCTGGAAACAGAATTCGTCCTTCAGCTCTCTCCGAGCTCCCGGAAGCAAATGGCGCGGAGGCAGTGCCAGAAGGAGGGTCCACGTGACCTTCCTGGCTCTATACCTCCGCGCTCTGCTGCTCCTCAGCCTCTGGTCACCTCCTGCATGGCCCCCTCGCCTACCTCACCTCTCCAGCCCACCTTCCTGGCCGAGCCCCTGACATTCAGTGTACAGAGGCTACTGGCCTGCCCAGACTCTGATTTCTTGGGCTCTCGCCTCACTTCCTTTGACTGGCTGGGACCTGCTAGAAGACGAGCGCTCATGTCACTCACCTCTGAATTCAATGAGCCCGTGACACTGAACTTGCCTTGTCCAAAAAGCCACCAGCAAGTAGAGGAGGGTGTACAGAGCTTGCTTAGTACACGCTTGCCTTTGACTGGGTGGGGGTGAGGGGACCTTGCTTTTTCACACCTACAGACATCACTTGTTGCTGGGAGTATCCAAGGGTGTGTTAGGTTGGAGGGTGTGGGGGGGCACACATTACTGCCTTCCCAGTGAATTGTGCCCCCCCAACCCCAGGTTCTGGGAGCCTCTGCTTCAGAGCTAGGTAAATAAAAAGGCCCCAAATCCATGAGACAAAGGTATTTGCTGTGTATCCGAAATTCTAATTTAACTGGGTGTCCTGCAATTTATTGGGGAACTCTGGATGGAAATGGGATGGAGGCCGTGCCCACCCACAGGGCACCTCCCTGATCAGCCCAGACGGTCTCCCCCTTCCTAAGACATAGTCTGCTGCTCGGTCACCCCAACCTCAACAGTGACAGGTCAGGGACTCTGGGCTCAAGCTCATGTGCTGTAGGGCCAGAAATGAAACCTAACCTAGAGGTCTTTGTCATCAAAATAACTATGTCATCTTGCCTCAGCCCCTGCTGCTGTGTCCTGCTCCTCCATCCAAGTAACTTGTCTCCTGCTGCATGTTCCCCTTCTCCACTGTCCAGGCAACAGCTTTCTCTCCCCACCCTCACGCTTCTGCCAGCATCTCTAGCTGTGGCCACAGAGACCCCGCCGCCTGAGGGTGCAGGCATGGGAGCACACAAGGGGACGCCCTCGTGCTGGTTGCCACACACTGCAGGAAAGAGCTCCCTCTGTACGGTGGGCGGAGCTGGTGGGGGGTGGGGGAGGCTGGGAGAAGCAGTGGCAAAAGCTCATGGTTGCTGTCAGGCTTGGGACCTGTCTCCTCCTCCTCCCCGGCCCCCAGAAAGTCTCCCTAGCAGAGGAGGCTCTAGCAATGTCCCCCCAGTTCCCCAGATTCATTCTGTTATTAGCCAACGACTATGCACTGCACCCCTGCTACGTGCCGGAAACCGTTCTAGGTGCTTGGGAGACATCAGAGAGAAACAGAGCAGAAACTCCTGCATTGGATGGAGTGCATGTTCACACAGCAACCCAGAAACACCAAACTCAGCAGCGAAACATCCAGCCACAGATCAAAATGGAACCAAACCTTCACCACCTGTGTGAAAAATAAGTAACACTGACTTGATGGAAAACATCAGATTATTTCCAGAAAAACAGGGAGGAACCAAATGATTCAAATGTGGTCGAACAAGAACATTCATAAATGTGTTCAAGGTTGCTCTTTGGGGAAAACCAAACTTAAAACAGTCAAGTTTCTGGCAAGTGACAAAAAATAAAATAAAATTTACTGATAAAAAAAAGGAAGTAGATACAGGAAAGAATTAAAAATTGTAAAGCACTTAGCTATTCTTTTTGGCTAATGAATTTGGAAATCTCAATGACATGGATGATTTTCTAAGGAAAAAAACAAATTATCAAAATCAAACCTTTAAGACTTTTTCAAGGAAAAAGTTGAAAAGTTACCAAATCCTGACTTCCACAAAGGCCCCTGAGTCCGCGTGCTGGATTTAACTTTCAAGAAACTGCCAGTTCTCGGTGAAAGACAAATACCATACGATCTCACCTTTAACAGGAACCTAAACAACAAGACAAACAAACAAGTAAAATACAACCAAAGACACTGAAATAGAGAACAGGCTGACAGTGACCAGAGGGGAGAGGAGAGGGAATTTTAGGGAAAAGGGGGAAGGGTTTGCAGGAACAAGTACAAAGGACACATGGACAAAAACCAAGGGGGGTGGAAATGGGAGGGAGGTGAGGAGGGCTGGGAGGGTGGGCTAGGATGGGAGTAAAAGGCAGAAAACTATACTTAAACAACAATGAAAATAAAATTAAAATTAAAAAAAGAAACTGCCAGTTCTTGTCACGTGAACTGTCCGACCACATGGAGAAAAGCTGATCAGCAATCTAATTTATTTCATGAAACTATCATAACTCTGACACCGAAATCTAACAAATAGTAAACAAAAATATATGGATTTTTCTCCTATGAAAATAGGTTTAATAATTCTAAATAAAATACAAAAAAATAGAATGCAACACTAAGAGACTAATCCATAACAACAGAGTAGGGCCCAGTCCAGATTTGCAAAAGTGACCTGGTTAGGGAAGGAGTCAGGCCACCTCTCGGCTCAGGGCATCTGTTTGGCAGTGATGGACGCACACCTCTATGCTTGTCACGTTCAAGATCTTTCCACACGAAAATGCTAAATCCTGGGACTAGATGATGCTTGCTGAACATCATGAAGTATATAACACATAAACAATCTATCTTCTGAGGGTACTGGTTATATCATGTGGTGGTGTATTTAATTATATCAGTAGGAGGAAAATATATACGGGGGGGATGGAGAAGGGGACAAAAGTAGGTTAAATTACCAGCCATCATTACCTAAGAGATAAGTCCTAAGTAAGGATGCAAAATAATAAAAAGAAGACAAATAAGTAGTACAATTAATAAATAATAATGCAAGAATAAACTATTTCATGTACTCACAACTGTAAACCTACTTTTGTCCACCCCTTAGTTACTCTTAGGTGCCTTTCTCTCACATTGCTGATATAAATTCTTTCAATCGATGTGTAAGGTTAGTATTAAGTCATTCTTTCCCCTCCCCTTTCCACCAAGCTATCATTAAGCTGGTGCCTCTCAGAACCAATATGTTAATTTGAAGAAATAAGACATCTCAAACGAACAACTCACATCATACCCAGCAGTGCGACACTCGAGTTTTGACATTGAAATCGGGAACAAGACAGGGGTGTTCATTATCACCATTATTATCTAAGACTTTCCAGAAAGGTCTGATCAATACAATAAAGAATGGCATTTAAAAATATGACGCTACTGTCATTCCCGTTCATTCACTCATAGATTGTATTCCTATAAAATTCAAGACAATCTAAAAAAGCTATCAAAACTAATAACGAAAGAGTTCAGTAGTGCCATGTTTATTAGTAAAAATGCAAAACTCACTACCCAGCAAGGGTGTGGTGAAAAAGACATACTGTTCATAAGAATTTAAGTTGGTACAACCCTTTTGGAAAGATTAAATAAATAAATAAATAAATAAATAAATAAATAAATAAAAGTTCATACCCCTTGTGGCAAATACAATTGCTTTCCCAAAAGCTGCCCCTGCTTTTTTCCTAATAGCACCCAGACTTTGGGGAGCAAAGCCCTATGCCCAGATCCAAGGTGACCTAGTAGTCCTGTGACCCTTTGCCAGAGGCCGGTCTGGGAGCAGGCGTTTGACTTAGGCTATGGAAAGGAAAGTCTGCTGGAGACTTTAATCCCTGGAAAGAGAGCTTTGAAGGAAAAATTCATTTTCCTTACTCCTTGGGATTCTGCCAAATGATGACGTGATGCCTGGTGCTACAGCAGCCGTTTGGGGCCAGGACAGGACACACTGCAGATACGCTGAAAACAGACAGCATCTGGGCTCCTGACGGGAGCGCCAGCCACTACTTCCACCTGCAGGGTCTTTCCTCTAGATCTGGGTCTGAACGAAGAGCAGTGGACTTCATTCACAGATGCCTGGCCTCTTCTTAGTAACCCTGTAATATTTTGGTAGTTTCATGTGTCATACCTTCCTGTCCTAGGAATCCAAAAATCCACTCATAGGCTTTCCTTATTGGTACATAGAGGACTTGTGTTCCAGGTTCTGCCTCTGGGATGCACCCATATGGGACTTTTATTCAGAAAGGACAGGGAAAAGAGCCACATGCTGAGAACTCAGTTTTTTAGGAGTCTGCTGCTGGAGACAGCTGGTCCTTCTAGCAGGGGTGTCCAACCTTTTGGCATCTCTGGGCCACACTGGAAGAAGAATTGTCTCAGGCCACATATTAAATACATTGCAACATGTAATCACACAGAAAAAATCTTAATGTTTTAATTTGATGTTGTGTTGGGCTGCATTCATAGCCATTCTGAGCTGCATGCAGCCAGCCAGCCACAGGTTGGAAGCCAATGTTGGAGAATCTGCGATAGAGCTTCTAGAGTCCAGAACCTGGGGCCACCGGAGCAAATCAGTGGTGTTTCACTAGAAAGCTCAACCATGGGGTGGAGCGCTGGTCCTGGCTGGACTCTTCCTGCTGTCACAGCCAAGCCGACTTCTCTGTGTCACTGACAACACACCCAGAGCCATCCAATACCTTGTACAGAGATTCCCTTCCATTTAAATACCTACAGTGGGTGCTGTCATTGCAAATGAGAACCAGAACCTATAATTCCACCTCTAGCAATCCATTCCAAAGAAAATCACCTGAAACTTAGAAAGAGGCATATACAAAAAGATGATTATTGCTCTATTATCTATAATGGTGAAAAAATTTAAAAACAATTTAAATGTCTCTCAATGAGAAAATGGCTAGGTAATTCATAATAAAGCCACTTGAAATGTGTAAAATGTTTGTGATGACATGGAAAATTACTAAGACAATAATGCTATAGTGAAAAATCATGTTAGCAATCATAGCCACATTCATAGCCATAAGGGTCCCATGAGCATTTCCCCCACTTGGGTAAAGAACTCCTTTCATCTGTCCAACCAGTACCTCCTATGGCAAACACGTTGGGGTGGGGGATGCATGGCCAATGAGCGATCCCCCTCCCCCAAGAATTTGCCTCCGCATACCACAGTGTGGGTCCTGGCAGCCATGCTGGGGCCTCAAGACCCCCTTCCTGACCACAGCTAACTGGAGACTGCCTGGTCCAGGCTGGGTCAGTAAGGATCTGCTCCAGACCCCTGGCTGGTGTGGCTCAGTGCATTGAGCACCAGCCTGAGAACCAAAGGGTCACTGGTTCAACTCTCAGTCAGGGTACATACCTGGGTTGCAGGCCAGGTCCCCAGTAGGGGGTGCGCAAGAGGCAACCACACATTGTTTCTCACCCTTGCTTTCTCCCATCCTTCTCCTCTCTCTAAAAATAAATAAATAAAATGTTTTTAAAAAATCTGCTCCAGGAATTTGGATTCAGAATGTTAATTTCCTCATGCAACAGAAACTGAGAGCTAAGTAAAAACTCAAGGGGCTGGGGTGGCCACCTTCCTGCTTATGCCCAGAAAAGGAGGGAAAAAGAACTGGGGACATGACACAGGAGGGGGACAGGGGAAGACAGGCAGCAGAAAGAAGGGGAGAATTCTTGTTTCTTCATTCTTTTCTGTTTGGTTATTCCTTTCTATCTTCTGGTGCACTCCATTGATTTGAGTCCCAGTTTTTTTCCCCTCACTATTGGTTCCCTGTGCGTTTTCCTTCATTTCTCTTATCGTAGCCTGCATTTGTTCATCTAATTTATGACCAAAGTCAACCAATTCTGTGAGCATCCTGATCACCAGTGCTTCAAACTATGCATCTGATAGGTTAGCTATCTCTCTTCTCGGTCACTTAAAAAAATTGGCTCTGGGGATTTTAATTCTGTTTGAGCCATCTTTTTATTTTTTATTTTCCTTTGGTCTGGTTGCAGTTGTTACATATGGGCGGTGGAGCCTTAGGTGTTCACCAGGGCGGGGCACCCCAGTCGCTGGGTTGTGACATTATATGTGGGGGTGGGGTCTGAGAGGGAGCAATGGCACCCGCTCTGCTCTCTCTAGGACTTCAGTCTGCTTGGCCACTTCCCACAAGCAAACTGGGCCGCCCTGGTGTTGGCTCCCAGGCAGGTGGGCCTGTGCACTTTCTCAGACTCTGTGGGTTTCCCCGAGGAGCCTCCTGTGAGGCTGAGAGAATCACCCAGCCTCAACCCCCACAGGTGTTTTCAGTCAGTGCTCTTAGGCTTTGTTTCCCAGCACTGGGTCCCTGGGTTGCGCGGTCTGTGTCGCTGCCTGTTTTCGCTTAGTTTGCGCGCAAATGTGTGGCTGTGAAAGCCAGCTGCCTTGCACCCCTCACTGAGTCTGCTTGTTGCCTCCTTCACCCAGGGTCTGCCACCGGTCCGTCAGCTGCCTTCTGAGCGCCCGCATCGGCCAACCAGCGCTTCTTCCCACCAGGACCCCTCAACCCTTCTCCATAGGCCTCCGACTCCACCACTCCTTACTGGTCTGGATGTACAGTAGTCAGACTTCCATTCAGTTCATTTCTCTCTGTTCTGGTTGTTTTTTGTTTCTCAATTTTTGTTGTCCTTAGTTTTGGTTGTGCGAGGAGGCATAGTGAGACTACCTATGCCCCCATCAAAAAAATGAGGAGAGGCTTAGGGACCTCCAGGACACCTTTAAACATTCCAACATCCGAATTATAGGGGTACCAGAAGGGGAAGGGGAAGAGCGACAAATTGAGAACTTATTTGAACAGATAATAAAGGAGAACTTCCCCAATCTGGCAAGGGAAATAGACTTCCAGGAAGTCCAGGAAGCTCAGAGAGTCCCAAAGAGGTTGGACCCAAGGAGGAACACACCAAGGCACATCATAATTACATTAGCCAAGGTAAAAATGAAGGAGAGAATCCTAGAAGCAGCAAGAGTCAAGGAGACAGTAACCTACAAAGGAGTTCCCATCAGACTGTTAGCTGATTTCTCAAAAGAGACCTTACAGGCAAGAAGGGACTGGAAAGAAGTATTCCAAGTCATGAAAGGCAAGGACCTACATCCCAGATTGCTCTATCCAGCAAAGCTTTCATTTAGAATGGAAGGGCAGATAAAGTGCTTCTCAGACAAGGCCAAGTTAAAGGAGTTCATCATCACCAAGCCCTTATTATATGAAATGTTAAAGGGACTTACCTAAGAAAAAGAAGATTAA